>JALIZH010028772.1:0-11144 GCA_030522465.1 Rhipicephalus appendiculatus | reverse complement strand
TGTTCGCTTTCAACAGCCTGTAAACGATGCCCCTCAGGGCTTAAGCAACACTTCAATTGGGGACCGTGAAATAGTATGATGAGCATGTTGCAAGGAATGTGCATCAGAGGAACCAAACAGTGAGTAGTCGGCAAGCACAAGGGTAATGTTGGTCAAAAGATAATGATATAACACATTAGTAAGTGATATTCATATACTACTACCTTTCGTCCACCTTAATTTTTCATGTTCAGTTGCTTTGCATCTCTGACATCAACTTGTTCAGCGGCGCACATTATACTTCGCAATTAAGGGAGGAGCAGTTTTTCAAGACGTACAAACCTGCTATTAATCAAAGTGTAGAGTCCCTGCTCTCTTTGTATTATAAACATAGCTAGTGGAAGTGAGCGTTGCACGTGAATAGAGACCATAAGCGTGTCTTTGCTTTTGATCTTGTTTGGTGAAGATTTTCTTACAATGGTCATCTTTACACGAAACAAAAGTAAATCTGAAATGCTACAAAGATTAGAGTCCACCAATACGAAAGCAAGTAATTTTTTTTTCTCTCAAGAAGGTAACTTCGCAGGTGCACTTATCAAAACGGCGCATAGCTCAGACTTCTAGTAGATCTGGAAGTGGTTTAATGCCTTTGCTATGCATCTATAATGAGATCTTCCTCTCGAACCTACATAGCCTAAGCAATAATAAATATTATTCTTACGTGTATTGTCATTGTATGGAATCTCCATAACGGCGCAGGTTTGGTAGTCTACGTAGATAAGTCTTGACTCCAGTCCTCGATCTTCAGCTGGTAATTGTAGTAAAGAAAAAAGACGTCGTGTATTAGCCCATTCCCCAATGCACATCATGCAAGCTTAACGCGTGTCCAAATGCTTGGCATACAATATATAACCATAAATACAAAAACAAATTGAGATGGGAGTCCTCTAAAATAATGTTTTGCGAGTGCTGGTGTATCGCTACATTCACCACAGAACATTTACTGTGATTTTTCAATTAGAATAAACATGCATACCATCCTAAAATATATATGGCTTGGTGTGTGAACTTCAGCGACCAATGTGTCGGGAGATAAGTGCAGGGTTAAAATGATAGTTTCCCAATTGTCTATGAGCACGTTCCTTGCTACTTGGAGAAGACAACGTTCCTTACTACTTCCTCGGTATGATTTTGGGACACTCTGCGGTACTTTTAATCATTTTCATGCGTCGTTTTCTTTGCATAAGGACCTTGATATGATCAAGACGTGCGGTAAAGTCCCGGAACGACTGCCCATGTCCTTCCTCCCAACTTGCTGATGCCGGCTGGTGCATCACTCAGTGTTTTTCGTTCGCTGCTGCTTATATAGTTATTTCGCTCTCGTAAAACTACTCTTACAGAATGGTAGTAACTTAAAAAAAACAGTTCTTGACTGTTATACATTAAGAAGTAGGATACATATAAGTATGAGTATCAGAAATAATTGGGAATATGGTTTCATTATGAAGACTACTCCATCTCGCACCATGCGAGCATCCATAACGCACACGCTCTTCCAAGGTTTGCAAGATTTATCACTGCCGGCAGCGAACTGTTTTTTGGTTAATTTTAATTTAATTAGTTTTTTTTTATAATGGCTACGCTTCGAATAAAACCACGAACGCCGACACCGACAGCAATCGCTTGTACGTTTTACTTGCATTTTCCGGGTACATATTCACCCGAATAAAAACGTTTAACCTTGACTGCTGCCTTCGTCAACGTCATGGTCACGTGACAATTCATACGATTGAGTTAACATTACCATTTCTTTTTCTATTAATAGGCGCACTGATGCACTACATGCGTTAAGAAGTTCACCGGGGATTACCATGTCACGAGTTCCTTTCCACTCTGAATTTCTTTACCGTTAGATGCAATCGATGACATAAGTAATAAACTCTTGTTTATAGTTACCATCATCTACAGTGACCAGTGCCTTGTCAGGAGCGTCCCCTTTCTTGAAGTGGACTGTGATGTTTCGTCTGAAATTGTTGTATAGTCACGTAAGCGTGGCGGACAATTAGCAATAAAATAAGTAAACGGCAGCTACACTTCTTGACTTCCTATCAATATATGGCTCACTTTTCTCACATAAGCCACGTCGAGCTGTGCACCACTTTAACATTTAATTTGTTTTGCTACGCGCTGTCCAACAATTCTAGGTTAGAGACGTTTGCATGGATCCGCGTATACGTCATACCACGTTTTACCTAATTATATCTGAGCACAACTTTGCACACGGTTGAGATCATTTCCTTCGATTTGAGTATTGTATTTTTTGCCGTGATCATTTTCATTAGAGCGATACAAACTCTTCTAGAGGTGCCGGGTTAAACATTGTCAGCATGTGCTCCTGTCACACATCATGCTCACTTAAACAGTAAATCACGCCTTATTTGAGTTGGTGTCACGGGCCTGTCCCCCCCCCCCCCCCCCCACCCCTTTTTTTTTGTTTTTGTGGTGTGTTTCGTTTCATTGACGTTAACTTCACCAACTCGCTACATTCGCTAGCCAATGTTATTTACAAACTTCTTTCAGTATATTATCCGAAACTTTGTTTTGCCAGTCAGTGTTTCAATGTACTGAGTGTAGTTTGTTTTTAAAATCTCGCTAGATTGCGAAGGATTGAAGGAATAAATTTTCGCAACTCACTTCGGATGACCATTGAGGCCTTTAAGAATCCAAACATAGTCAGCAGCTGGTCCCTCCTTGTCAAATTTTGTTCGCACTGCGGTCAGGCATTCCAGATCTCCATCTTCGTCGGTGTCCAGTATGGCGACGCCATTGGGGTGCATTTCTAATAGCTGCAAATGTGGAAGTGAGGTTGATAACGCTAGTAATTAAGTATAAAGGTCAAACTGAACCCTCGAAAGGATCATACGGTAGCACCAACCGCAAACATTCTACTTATCTGAATTAGCACACAAACTTTTCTCCGTACCTTTAGGAGGAATATGTGTGTTGAATAACGCCTATAGTATATAATAAACGAAACGCTAGTAAAATGTACCTACATTTTTGATGTTCACCTTACATGACTGTGCAGTTATCAAAAGCCACATACCAAGTGCGTAGGACACACATGTTCGAGGCTTTTAAGCTTAGAATGGTTCGCATCTCGGCTAGTCCGTGATCTAGCATTTCGAGTGGTTGCAGCAACATTCAAACGCACAGACGAAGAAAAGAAACAGGAAAACACTGCTCACTAACTGGATTGTAACAGCGCTCTATCAGTCGTGCTGTCACGTAAAGAAATTGACCACCTTCATGACAAGTGTCCAACTCTCTTTAATCTTGTTGAGCTTTTGTAATCTATGACCACCAGTTTTTAACTGTAGATAGCCGCACCTATATATTCTGCATGGGGTTTCCATAAAACGCCAGCTGTTAGTCGGCAGTGTCTTCGTGTTTCCTTCGTCCTCGCGTTTGAATATTGCGGCAACCACTCGGCTTTTAAGCTTGCTTTGACCTGGCCCCGAGATCGTGTCCCTCATTGCTACGATAGAATCGTGTCATGGAGTGTCGGATAGCGTTTTTCCGTGGTGATAACAGAAAACATAGTGTCACCCAGACTGATTAGGATATCCGCCCGTTTTAAAGAAAGATTTATTGGGAACGCAATCAGGTGCGGTATTCTGTCATCATCATCATCAGCCTGTCTACGCCCACTGCAGGGCAAAGGCCTCTCCCATGTTTCATAATCAACCCGGTCCTGTGCTTTCTGCTGCCACGTTATACCTGCAAACTTCTTAATCTCATCTACCCACCTAATTTTCTGTCTCCCCCCTCACGCGTTTGCCATCTCTTGGAATCCAGTCAGTTACCCTTAATGACCAGCGGTTATCCTGTCGACGTGCTACGTGCCCGGCCCATATCCATTTCTTCTTCTTGATTTCAACTATGATATCCTTAACCCCCGTTTGTTCCCTGACCCACTCTGCTCTCTTCCTGTCTCTTAAGGTTACACCTATCATTTTCCTTTCCATCGCTCGCTGCGTCGTCCTCAGTTTAAGTTGAACCCTCTTTGTAAGTCTCCAGGTTTCTGCTCCGTAGGTAAGTACCGGTAAGATGCAGCTGTTATATACCTTCCTCTTGAGGGATAGTGGTAGACTACCATTCATGATTTGATAATGCTTGCCGAATGAGCCCCATCCCATCCTTATTCTTCTAGTTATTTCACTCTCATGGTTCGGCTCCGCAGGTTACTACCTGTCCTAAGTAGACGTACTCCTTTACAACTTCCAGTGTCTCGCCCCCTATCGCAAAGCGTTGTTCTCTGCCAAGATTGTTCCACATTACTTTAGTTTTATGCATATTAATTTTCAGACCTACTCTTCTACTTTCCGTATCCAGTTCAGTAATCATAAGCTGTAATTCGTCTCACGTTACTCATCAATGCAATGTCATCAGCGAATCGCAGGTTACTGAGATACTCTCCATTAACTCTTATCCCTAACTCTTCCCAATCTAGGGCCCTGAAAACCTCCTGTAAACACGCGGTGAATAGCATTGGAGAGATCATGTCTCCCTGTCGTACGCCCTTCTTTATTGGGATTCTGTCGCTTTCTTTATGGAGGACTATCGTGGCTGTGGATCCGCTGTAGATTTCTTCCATTATGTTTATGTAGGCTTCGTCGATGCCCTGATTCCGCAGTGCCTGCATGACTGATGTCTCCACCGAATCAAATGCCTTCTCGTAATCTATGAAGGCTATGTATAGGGGTTGGTTGTATTCCGCGCATTTCTCTATCACCTGATTGATAGTATTCGGTATTCTGTAGAAGAGATTTAATTCCTATTGTAGGCAGTGCCAGCATGATTGAGTCTACGCGCGCGAGGAAAAGCTGGTCATCATCATCATTATTATTATTATTATTATTATTATTATTATTATTATTATTATTATTATTATTATTATTATTATTATTATTATTATTGTTGTTGTTGTTGTTGTTGTTATATTAGATTTGAATAAACAGAAAACACGAAGACATTTGACATTTGGAAGGGAAACAAGCTGACAACTGCCCCATAGAGGGGCACAACGCCTGCCTGCTTCTTTGGGAAGGGGAATAACAGAGAAGCGAAGGTAGCAGGAAAGAAAGAGGAAAGAAAAGAGGAAAAACAACAAAACAAACAACACAGACGTAAACACGTCTATATAAGTAGTCACAAAGCATGTTATATCAAGCCATACATATCTCTTGGGTACGCAAACCCTGTAGAAGTTAACTGCGGTAGAATTCTACATGGAATAACTTTGTTATATTTCAGTAGTATATATAAAGAACTGAAGCTCTCTGGAGCAATTTTCTCGCTTATTAGATCTGGCACTTCATATAAGAAATCAATATGAAGACTAATGTGCGTTTTATTATGCGTGGGTCCTCGAATGAATCGTTTGAAGCAATAAGAGCACGCTCAATTAAAGAAATAACAAGGTGCTATGTTGTTAATCTGCCCGAGGTAGTGGAAGAAGCATCATAAGTACAAGTTCGTAACCGACACAACATGTGCCATAAAGGATTGTTTGTTAAAAAGGTCTGCACAAACCAATTTCCGAGTTTTGTCGTTAAAATGCTTGAAATGTTGAAAATAATTCAGAGCATGGGTAATTAGCTCTAGCTTACCGATAAAAAACATTTAAGAATACAAACTAATACATACCTTGAAAATATCACGAACATCATTCTCTGGGCCTGGCTGCGAGTCACCGAAAACTTCCCCAGATGTAAGCCAATAGGCGCACGCGCACGTTACGATAATGTTAGTTACTTGCCGCATCTTGCGTACAGCTGGTGTAGTGAGACGCTGGCACTTGGCGCTTATATATAAGTGTGAGGCAGTCGTTTCAGCCTTGACCTGTGACTGATCTTGGTTGCCGTTTGTTAATTGCACGCTTTATGCATATTAGAAGTCCCACGTCAGCTATTCTTAATACTTCCGTTTGTGAGAATCAGATTCGTTAATAGGAGTGGCTTGCGGAAATTTATAACCGCAGCCGGGCAAGAGTAAAACACTTCAGGAAAAGCTGTTGTGGGGACTGTTAGGTACCCGGATCCTATTATCGTAAACAAAGCAACACGGCCGCTCCACATTTTCCTCCATATTAGCTTCATGCTACGCCGCTGTGAACGCAAATTGTTTTGCATTTGACACTGCTTTAATTTGCACTGCTTCGTTTTCTTTTGCTTTGGGTTGTGGTGCATGGCATAAGGGTAGTGTAATAAAGAATCAGAGCATAAACAAGCCAAGGATTCTTTTCTTTAAAAAAAATTAATGCTGGGCTGACGGTACAATTAGGAAGGACAGATTAATACTACTAGTTAATCGTCTTGATTTTTTCTGTGTGCTATTGTTGCGTTGAGGATCTTGTAAACTGTTACAAGTCTAATGAGTCAACCGTTTCCATGTGAATTATTCGGTACAAGGCGAGATTTCGTGTGATGCGACCGTGGGTAGGTCATACGAATTTCTTGAGTAACGCGGTGTACCAGAGCAATACGGACAAAAAAGTCGCATGCTGAAAACAATATTATAAAAGCATAAAGAGAGCAAGATAGTGAGAAATGCAAAGGCGAAGCTGGGAGTTTAACCAGACTGTACCCCGTTGGCTACCCTACACAGTGGGTGGGAAAAGGAGAGCGAAAGAACAGAGAACAAGGGGAGGAAGGGCAGGAGAAGTGATACAAGTTCCTAACGCATCGTTTATTGCTACTGAAAGTAACACTGTAGTCGGAAACACTTAGGAAGGTCTGCTTGCATTATCTCAGCGTACGACTCTCGCGGGTATAACTAAGGGCTGGTTACCGCTTATCAATCGTATCAATCGTACCTCACATTGATGCGTATATATATATATATATATATATATATATATATATATATATATATATATATATATATATATATATTATAAGGAGACGACCACTTGTCGAAACGTTAGCTCCAGTGGCTTAGATCGGCTGTTCCAGGATATACGTAGCGTGAGCTACGGACGGACCGACGAATGGACTAGCGAGGAAGCTCACGCGAGTCAAGCGCCAGCACACTAGCGACATGTCACTCCAGGAGCTTCCAGGCCTTCTCCGGCGTGGTAGCTGTGCGCCGTGTGACGTCACTGTTCCTCGGGCATGCGCAGCACGGCTCTCGATAAGCCACGCGAAACTGCTCAACCTCGGCCAATGTAGCTTACGCTACAAAGGCACCCAGTAATTTGCTAAAGGAAAATTGGGCAGCTGAACAGTCTGCTTTGTCCATACTGCCTTACGAGAACAACAGTTAAGTACGCCTGTAACGCAGTTGATGTTTACGCGATCCCATGTCTGTTTTTTTTTGTTCCTCACTGATATCGAGCTGATATTTTTTTGACGCACCAAACGCACAAAAGAATATTATTGCCCAAATTTTGTCAAACTTCTATTCAACGAAAGCCGCTCATGACATGCCATGTAATTTTTCATAGGAGTGCGTCGCTTGGACCTAATTACACTCAGCAAAGAAATGCGGGCTTAATAGCGTAAAAGAATTTGCGCGAGAGGTCTCTTTTACAATGAGGACAACTAAGCCAGCAGTACGTGTCATTATTTTAATTTCGTTCATTACAGATGAGCCAGCGAGATTAAGCAAGTCCAACAGAAACATTAACGGGGAGAAAAAGCTTCCGCATACATTACTTCGCTAGCAAACTGAATTTCCCTGACGTGAGTCAAATCAACTAGTTTCATACGATCCACCTAACCTATACCGTGCAAAACAAAAATGGAAGCATAAAATTTGCCATTTTCACGCCAGATCAGTCTTCTCTAACCAGGTCATCGTTATTTATGAATATTCCTAGTAAAAAAAAAAAAACTGCAGCTTTAATATTTGCGATAAGCGAAAGCTACGAGACACTGCTGCTAGAATTTAGGCGAGACAGGCGGGATGAAGCTTGCTGTCTGTTATACCACGCTTCTGTCATGATGTCATCTATGACAACTCTGACTTTAAAGTAGTGCTTACGTATTCATTACGATTCTGTCAGACGCGCTCATCTAAGATCGAAGACTGCTATAACATGCGCATGAGTCACAGTGCTTTCGCTCCCTTCGAGTATAGTACACGTATAATTATGGATTTTTACTGACCATGTGATGATTTTGAGCGAAATATGTAAACTGCAGGCTAGTGACCACAATTATGCCAGTCACTCACGAAATTCAACGAAAACCGCTTAGGAAAGCCGTCCTTTTTATATAAAGGGTAGTAGAAGTTTTATTAGGCCTTAGATGCCTCATCAAAAGCGAAAATTGACCATCGGGGTCCGCAGACGCAGCGTCGTCGACGTCAACACTAGTGCTTCTAAAATGACCATGACGTGATGACGTAACCATATGTCGGCATCATGACATCACCGATCGCCAGAAGTTGTGGCGTCATCATGACGTAACATAACGTGGCGATCACATGGCATCGTCGTTTCGTGACAGGTGCGTCGATCCCGGACGCACTGTAAGGCAACGTGAGGTGCAGAAATCTTCCAACGCCTCCGATCTCGGAGCCAGTGCAAAACCACATTATCTGGAGAAAGCTTTCTGAGTGGCGAGATAAATAAAATCGATAGAGAGAAAGAAGTAGTAGAGGAAGATGGCTTTCCACTTCGAGTCGTCATAGACAAATGTACAAGGGACCGCATGTCTTTTGTTTGCCAGCATGTGGTTACGTCCTACACTCTAAGAAAAAAAAAGAGTATACCTGACTCTTTTCGGAGAGTTCTGACTTGCCACGTATACGACTCTCTTTGGATAGTCACGGTGACTCTCTTGGTGGGTCAGAGTTGGCGCGCTCAGGAGAGTCCCCGGACCCTCTTAAGAAGAGTGGGAGGACTCTTATGCGTAGGATCACACTAACCACTTCTGAGGGAGTCAGACGACTCTTGCCCAGTGACGCTTCTACGCGGGTCAATTGACACCCACCGAAGCGTCAAGCGACTCTACGTCTATATTAAGCTACTAAATTGACCCATGCTCTACTTTAGCGCGACTACTGCTGGAAATAGTGAAGTATTCATTTTAAGCAACTCCATTACCTAATACTTGTCGTTGTGCCCAGCGACTGCAAGAAAGCGATAGTTCAATTTTAGCATTATTTTAATAAAACTCCTCAAAACACACCATTTCTAGTAAAGTTGAAGCAGTTGAGGTATTCCTCATTTACATGCTTGTATGAGTATAACCAACCAAATAGTGTGACTGTGATGTGCATAGTGTCATGTCGTGCAAAATAAACAGCAGCTATCGGTATCATGTTTCCATATTTATTCCTTATGATTAAGAATCAAAAAGTCGTGAAGGCTGGAGGAATCAGACATTGTGACTTGCTATGTTGTCGCTCCTCTTCAGCGTGAGCAGCCATGAAAAATGGTGCCTGAAAAGAAGAACGTGATATCATAATGAGAAAACGGAATCATAGTAAGATTTTGCAATACCTACACAATAAGTGATTTACACAGACACAATGAAGGCTCAGAACAAAACAAATGCAAGGAGGCATGGTAAGGAACGGTGTTTTTTTTCCGCTATCGTGTAAAACATTGGTGACAAACTTGCAGCACAAGATGATGTGAGCTTTTTTTTAAAAACAACAAAGGCAGTTGTTTTAGGCTCCTTTGCGTGGGTGCCACTTACCTCTTTTCCTACGTCGTCTTGTCCAACCAAAGGAAATGTAGGGCCGAGTGCCTCGTTGACATTACGAACGCCGCTGTTGATTTTCCTATCACTAGTCGTGAAGCGCCAGACATTGCGACACCTTCGTTGCCCTGGGAATAACCAACACACAAACACACAGACTGATTAGTTTGATTTAAACCACCCTTTGTTCAACACACCGTTACTGTACACACATCTGACACGAGTGTTTCGTTTTAAATAATTTCGTAACGAAAACAAATTTTCACGGAATAGAAGGCGGGAACCGCGTTTCGCGATAGGCACTGTTATGCACGAATGAAGGCCCTCCTTTTCTGATAAGTCGCTTCATAAAGTTCTTCTAGAATAAGCCCGGCTTTGCGCCGGCATATTGCCACAACCAAGCAGTAGGGGGGCACGCCGTGAGCGGTTACTGACAGCGGTTCTACAAACGTAACCCGTTCTTAAATACTCAATTGTACGAGCGCCCGAACCACAGCAACGCACGCGGACGCCGTCTACGTCGACATGAGACATGGCATATGTTAGAATTACCACACATAGCTCCCACTGTCACATTTACTCGATTTTGTTGTAAAGCCGAACGTCATTATAGGCAGTGCGTCTATGTACACATACTTTTTTTCACGTTTCCACGCGTGGACGCAAGCTGCACACTCGAGTATCGATGGAAATGTTATTATGACGTTGACTAAAGCGCATCTCAAAACCATAACAAGCACTTTCAGCAGTTCGGATACAATGTGCGATCAGAAAGTAATCGCCCTTGATGCCATGCAATCACGTACACAACAACGCGCATAGCGGTCTCAATTCGTTAAGTGACTGTTTTAATTGAACATCCTGCACCAGCATCGCGGACGCAGGCTACAGTTGGATGTGGCTGGCAGCCTACTTCCGCAGAGCTGCTGCGGAAGTACCAGCTCTGCGGAAGTAGGCTGCCAGTAGACTCGCAGACGCCCAGCTTAAGCTGTGTAATTAGTACCTACGAAAGCAGTACACTCACCTTTACGAGGCGCACGTAGTCCGTGTCCGCAACTTCAAGAATATTCCTCACTACAAGCGTCACTTCGAGCACGGAGCCTGGCGTGACCGCCACTGCAAATACGCATGTTCGCTCGAACTCAAAACTACAAGACGCGCGACCAGCGCAACGCATTCCAAAAGGCGGAAGAGAGGAGAGAGCAGGCGGAGGCAGGCGGAGGCGCCGCGCGGCTGGCCTGGCGCGCAGGCTCCCTGGCGCCAGTGCGAGAGTGCGCGCCCGTCCCAACGGCGCCGAACGGCAAACGCACAACATGTATGGCGTATACGGCGGCGCCTTCAAAACGGAAGCCAATCGAAACGCGCTTCACGAGAGTTCTGTAACTCCTCTCGAATTGCCAACTCTCTTTCTCTGCGTCTACCATCCAAAAGGGGTCAAGTGAATACCTGAAG
>JALIZH010028771.1:0-42186 GCA_030522465.1 Rhipicephalus appendiculatus | reverse complement strand
TCTGCGTTCAAAAAAATGTGCGTCAACGCACTGGCTTCGTGGTTACCACAGTTCCAATCTTAGGCGAGACCAAACTAGCATTACATGGAAGAAAGCGTCAATCCATACTGTGGCACTGACATTCACTACATTATATATATATATATATATATATATATATATATATATATATATATATATATATATATATATATATATATATATATATATATATATATATATATATATATATGCATTATTTAAGGAAACGCTCGGGCTTCGCGTGTCATCGGCCCTCAGGCCATGAGAGAAGCAAGCAGGTTCTATTCAGCCCAAAAGCAGGGCTCTCTTGTGCAAGTTGGTTAGATGCAAAAGAAAGGGTTCAATGCACTGGCGCTCCCAACATGCGTCATCAGTCCTACCTGTGTCTTGCACTTCTGAAGTGGACACCGCGAAAACTAGGACAGGAGAAGGAGTACTACTCACCAAGCAGCGTATTTTTGCTACTAGTTTTATTAGAAAGAATGCTCCCATTTGAACCATAACCAAGACCCACGTTTTGTATTTTCACAGAAGAAAGAAAGGCAATTTTCGGAGGTTTCGGATAACGCTGGGATGGAGCCTGCGACCATCGGATCCGAAGGTCGCAGGTTCGGTCCCTTCCAGCGGCAAGTTTTCTTTTCGTCCACTTTACCTTCTTCCCATCCAATCAGAATTATCATAATGCACTTAAGACAGTACAATTAACGTTCCCTATACCTTCCTTCGCTCCAGTATCTGGTGGTTTTCATAAAGGTTGAATTTTCACAGCTTGTTTGTGGGTCTTTTTGGACATGTCACGCGAATTTTGACTGCCGCCGAAAGGTGCTGAGAAAAGCCAACAGCTATTTTTTTACAGCGTTCGATTTTATCCCCGCGCGTTCCATTAAACACTGCCCTGACGTATCTTGTACACTTGCTGGGACGCGAAAACACAAAACAACGACGCTCCCCACTTTGTTCAGTGCGGGACATCCACACAATGGTCTCGCGCGATGGCAGGGTGGCCCCCCAGTTTTTCCTCAGGCTAAGTTATTGAGCATAGCGAGAGTTCACCGCCCTCGTTGGGACTCGTTGAATGCGCGTAGCCAGAAGCGACAACGACCCCCGGGGAATTCGAGCCGGAATTGGAACGGCCTCTGTGCGGAAGCCACCGACGCGGCTTTAAGAGAAATCCTTCCTCTCGCCCCACCGCCAGCACCCCCACTCGCTCTAAATTACCAACAATAAAGAAGCGACACAACGTGAAGAAATATGCAAGTAGAACATACTTTTACCATGAGGAAAGCGTGACCCAACATGCGGTTTTAATTCCACGATAAGAGCACACAAAAAGAGTGCCTAATATTTAACCTATTACAGGTGAAGAGAAACGAGTGCTATCTCTAAACGAGTGCTTAACAACTCGTTTGAAGCAACACATAGAAGCGAAGCAACAGATAGGGAAACTTAGCAACACTTAAAAAAGAAACAAGTGCTTGGCAACGCTACACCTTACGTGCTAAGCTATATACTGTAGATGTACCGGGCATCGTTTGCTAGATAACTTGCGTGTCCATAAGTAAATACAAATAAAGACGCGTCTACAATAAGAACTTGCAGATGTTAAATAAAAGCTGTTGCGAGGCCACTGAGGCAGCAGCGACGAGACGACTGCTGACGAAACTTGGGTGCGGCTGCTGGGACGCACGTGCTTGGCGCGTAAACAGAGACGATAGGGCGAGGTCTGAGATGCGCTGGCTGTAGCTCGAGTTCACCGGCCGCGTTCAGGAAACACTTCACGGCGTCAACGTGGAAGTTGAAATTTGACAGCGTTCCCTCTGCGGCACTACCATGGCGGGACGAGACCGATAAATTCCGGTTGCTCTTCTGCTTTGTGGTTGAATAATAAGCTCTCCTAATATTCTACATTTCTGTACTGTGTTGTTTTAACTGGCTTACTGCGGAGAGGTTGAGGTTTATATTATTTCTGTTACTTCATTACTATAAGTTTTGCAGCGAAAGAATAAAAGTGGTTACCCAAGGTAAAAAAATGAACAACAACAAAAAGTGTGGAACACTGAAACAAGTTAAGATAACATGGTAATGTACAGCTCGCTGGTAGGAGTCCACGCTGCAATAAAGTGTCCACGCACACATATTTATAGTTCTGCCCACAGTATATGGAGTAACATACCATTCCTTATATAGTGTTCCTTATACAGCAACACATAGCTGTTCATCGCAAGTGCTTATCTAGTCCACTATTTGGGTTGTTATGAGGACAGGTCCAGACAATGTGGACTATATCTGCCATGTTATTACAGTGCGACATCAAGAATTAAAGATTTCCAGATCAGAACTGTTGTTGATGCGCTTTATGATTTAACTTGTATTTTCATCAGGCTCGCGAAACTTAGTTCAAGAATTTCAAGTCTGAAATTCCATTTCGTCTTTTACACCACGGCGAGTTGTGATTTGAAGTTTGAAAACATTCCCTAATTCCAATTTCGCGCTTTTAATTATTCCTGACTGCGCTTTCTCTACGCTGTACGCGTACGGAATAGCGGTGAAAGAGGCCGCCTAAAAGGCGGAGCCGGCGCGCTCGACGCGCGACACCTCGTAATTAAAGCCGCCCCCTAGCTGATCACACACGTCGAGAGCGTCGGGAGAGACGTGAGCGGAGTCGGAAAGCCGCTCAGACGCGGAAACCGCACCCCGTAATTTGTTGCGGGCGCGCCATCTCCATCCATGCGTCGTCGGCTCTCATGGAGAAATTCCTCTTCGAATCGATGATTGCAGACGGAAAGATGGTTGCCGCAGTCGAAAGCAAGTAGCATAACTGGACACGGATGAGCGCTTCTTCAATGCTGCTATCTGTCAACGCGACCGAAATAATAATAATAATATCGGGGGTTTAACGTCCCAAAACCAGGATATGATTATGAGAGACGCCGTAGTGAAGGGCTCCGGAAACTTCGACGATCTGGTGTTTTTTAACGTGCACTGACATCACACAGTACTGGGGCTATTCCTTCTCTATCGAAATGTGACCGCCGCGGCCGCGATCCAGCCCTCCGACCTTAGAATCTGCAGCCGAGCACCATAACCACTGCTCCACCGCGGCGGACCAACGCGACCGAAAGGAAAAAAAGATCATACCGATGTTATAGTTTCAATAAAGTCGTGTTGTTTGTCACACAGTTCCTTATGCACTTCACTAAGATGACTAAAAGACGAAAGTCATCTTCTTTTTCTTTTTTCTTCTCATTCAGTTGTTGTTCCGATTCCATGGCACGCGTCTCTGTAGCGGCCACTCCTCGGGCAGATGACGGATTGCGACAACAGATATTAAGACTGATATTTAATGTCATAACCATCCGTAAAAAGGCGGTGCTGCCACACGGTGCAACACCAGTCTGAGACAAAAAAGAAAAGAAAGAGAGGGGAACACAAAGTCTGAGTGCTCGGCACAAGGTTGACAGATCACACAGCGAAAGCGAAACCGCACCTGCAGCGGCCCCGGAACATGGTTCCAACACAGTTGTATTGACACCACCTGTTCAGGCGTGGAAGGCAGCGCTCGACGAAGTCTAAGCACACCCTCGACCCTGGCAGATAACGACTGAACTTTGCAATCAAGCTTTTAATTAATTTAGCACAGCAGTTAATTTAGTACAGTACTTCTGCTTCACTTATATATTTCTGTTATACAGTTCAATTGCACAGTCCTAGACATAGTAGCGTGCGACCAGCCGCTGCACTCCGCTCCGCTAAGTGTCTGTCCCTATAGCCGCACCCTGGTGACGTAGCTTCCCAGTGTCTTGAGCCGATATGATCCGCGTTGGGCCAGATGACGTCGAAGAGCGCAGTTTTGTTTTAAAACTCTGGGTAGCGGGTGAGCAGCACACCGCACTAAAGCTATCCGCACCCAACGTGATCTTCAATGGCCTCCGGGATTGGAGAAATTCAAAGCTTTCTGCCCCCTCACGTGATTCTGCAGTGCCTCCGTGATCGGCGCATTTTTCACCAAGCGACGATGTGGTGACATCGTCACGTGACGTCACGATGCTTCATGAATACGTCATACATTTTGCGCCCAGTGATGTCACGCTCACTTCATAGGATGAGGTCATCACTTGATGAATTTGTGCATTGCTCGTGCTGACGCCGCCGATGGCCACTTCTCGCGTTCGCTCAGCCATGTAAGGCTTGTGCCTTAATAATAATAAAAGAAATCATGAACAAAGTGCTTCGTTTAGCTTCGCGGTTAACCCGCGAAGCTAAAACATGCTGCCCCGGTATGTTATCACGAGCTGGATCTATCTAAATGTCTTGAGAGATAGAGCTATAACTCAAGACAGTTCAAAAGACAGTTCAAGTCAGAAGCTCTTTTTATTTCAGTATCGCTGCACTTGAGATATGCTTGCTGTAAACTTTGCGTTTGGTGGCGTTAGCTAAGCGATTTAATGTATAGCGTCTCATGCGGCGGCAGGTATCATCCCTATAGCTCTACGTGCCGAGAAAACCTGAAGAGAAGCTACTGCAAGCACGGACACGCCGAGATCTAGCGCGTGCTTGGATTGGTTCTTCACTATAGTTTCTGCGCACTCACAGACCGCCCCAATCTTCCGCCACTTAGACACACAGCTTCGCGGTTAAAAAAGGAAATTCGTGAACTCCGCATAAGTGCACAGGGTAGATGTGGCGTCAATGAAGAAATTAGGAAGCACAGAGTACTTCATTGCTCTTCGATTACTTTGCTTGAGTGTACTGAAGCGATGTTCGCAGAAGGCGCAATTTAAATTGAAAATGAAGTGCAAAGCAAAGTGTAGTTGCGGTTAAGCCGGATGAAGCGAAAAATAACGAAATGCGATTCAGTATAACGCGAGTCGTATGCCCGCTGATTGCAATTAAATTAGGAAGCAGTGGCGTAGTCTCTGCTCCGCCTAATTAGTTCGCTTATTGGACGCTCGAAAGCGAATTTCGCGATCTGATAGACTTTTAACGAGATAAAAGCACGCTTGAATGCATTACTCTAAGCTGTGGTGTATATATGACGTTTTCTTTGTGTAGGCGATAAACCTTTTTCACTGGGCACATGCATGCTGTTGTAACAGGCATGAGGACGGCGTAAATCAAACCCGTTAGATTAGCGTAACCAACGGCGTCATGTATGCTTGAATGCTTCAAATGAAAAATGTGCGCAACATAACGCGGCACGCACAAGCTAAACCCACGCATTGATTTCCAACGTTTTTACAAGCAGTGGCTCTGAAAATGGTGCGGCGTTTACTGAGTGAACGCTTGACAGTGACATTTAAAAGCATGTACAATTTTGAGCCGGCTTCAGAGCGGTGTATGAATGATGGCAAATAGATATGCATGCAGCATTCAAAGCGCTCTCTTCCATTATTTATGAAGCAGGACGCAGTTTGAGCATTATCTACCGTTGTATCTCTTTTCTCTGTGAAACCTTTAAATTGAAGCCGTATATGGCTCTGGCAAATTACGTCCGCGGATAAAAGGCATGTACAACAGTTTTCAGCGAACCAAATAACCTTACTAATGCTAATTTCTGCGCCGAAAATATGGCCATGGCTTACGTAAACAAAATTGTGTATGATATCGCCGGCATGGCAGAATGACGTGAACAGCCTCAAAGACGAGACTACTTGCGCAAGAAGCGAACGTCATGCCAGTTGTGATCTTTCCAGGGTTGGATTTCATTTTCAGACCGCCGTTGATGAAAGAGTGTGCGCCAAGTCCAAGATAAACACCGTTATCTTTACTGTATGTCTCTTTATTCTCTTGCTGCAATCAATAAAAATAATATATTGATGCACTAAAGCAATATTCACGATTCCAAATCAACAAAAAAAAATAGCCATGGCTTAACTGGCTTCCATCTTCACGGTAGACGAAAGTCTATGATATTTTTTTTATTTTTTACGTTCTAGTAACTATGTTGCCACAAAAGCACCGCCACCAAACTTTTCCTTTTGTTATGGCAATCAGGCTACACTTGTATTCTGTTTTAAATACAGATATGTGTTTCCACTGTGTATTAGTGTGCCTACCTGCGTGCATGTAGTGTAGTGTACATAGCCTCCTTGCGGTCTACCTAGTATTTGTCTGTTAACGCTCTAGGTAACTACAAAAAAAAAGAGAGAAAGAGAAGCACTGCGCGCTGCTCTCTCTCTCTCTCTCGATCGTTATTTTCCGGTTGGGGAGCATATTACTAGTTGTTTGTGCGTAACTTCTTTTATGTATCACAACTGAGGCTTCCAACCTAAGATATATGTGCGCGTGCCTAACAGATAAGCTTCGCGCCTTCTCGCATTATAATATGCTATTCCGCTTCAACCAGCGTTGCTTCAAGATGCAAAATTAGTCGTGCTTCACATCTTTTTTTTCAAACCGAACAGTGCCATGATGCGCAATACGATCAGCGAAACATTCAAGTTAGCAATCAAGCAGAATAATTTGTTAAATATGGGGCACCGCACATACATGATCCAAGAGCGCTTGTATATTTCATAACTTCAGTAAAGTATTCAAATTCGGAACTTTTTTTTCTGCCATGTTTATCTTCGCGTTTTTCCCTTTTCTTTTTTTTTTGGTGTCTCATGCCATGCGTAATATTTTATAGTTTAGCGTGATGCTATGTAAAAAAATGCCCCCCACCTCCCCGAAGGGAATCGTGAGGAAATGCGAATGCATTTCGCGCGCGCTTCACTCCATTTATATATGGTGGTTGTCGTTCGAAGAAGGAAAAGACGGCTAATTTCTGCAGCCCGGTCGGGAGCACGGCGCAGCGCCTTTTTTTTTTATTTTTTTTTTTATTTTTTTATTTATTTTTTTTTATTTTTTTTTATTTCTTTTTTTAATTTTTTTCTATTTTTTTTCCTTTTTTTTCTTTTTTTTTTAATTTTTTTTTTCATATATAGCTCCGCCGAGCTCCCGCGATGCGAGCGCCCTCACGCACTTGAAATGCATTCGCATTTAAAACTGGGGATGCGTAGAGCAGGCAGCGATGGAGCGGTCTTTCCTACTGGAACATGCCAATCGCTGCTAATGTGCAATGAGAGACAGAAGACTCCGACTGGACACAGACTCGCAGTCCGCTTTTAGTTAACGCGCACGCTGCGAATTTTTATTGTTCAACAACGCACAGGAGAAATCTCCCACCGGCACCACCTTGGAGGTCAAGATCCATTGCCATATATACGGGGTGGCCAGTGAACGGTTGTGCAGCGCGAGCAGTCGGTTTTTTCAGCCAAGAAACTCGCTAGCAGACGCTGCCTGTGTCGGCGTCGCGAGGCGAGAGAGGGGGGAGCGTAGGAGAGGAGAGAGAGGGGGGCGCGCATGCGCATCGGGAGTGTGGACGCTGCGGGCAGAGATGCCTAGAGAAGAGAGGGGGGAGCGTAGGAGAGGAGAGAGAGGTGGGACGTGCATGCGCAATGGGAGTGTGGACGCCGCGGGCAGGGATGCCCTAGAGGAGAGAGGGGGGAGCGTAGCAGGGGAGAGAGGGGAGGCGCATGCGCAGTGAGGGTGTGGTTGCCGCGGGGGAGGGATGCCTAGAGGAGAGAGAGGGAGAGAGGAGGTTTTTTATTTTTTATTTTTTAAAGGGTTTGCGCATGCGCAGTAAGGGTGGTCACGCCGCCCACCACCACCACCACCGGATTAAGCTTCGCCATAAGATGCTTCACATCTAACACCTGCCGGCGCTTACCTCCTCAACCTTTCCTCCTCCTCCTCCTCCGCGGACAACGCTGGACAACGCTGGACAACGCCGGATGCCTGACATAGCCCGACTATGAAATGCATTCGCATTTAAAAAAATGTGTCCAGCTATTGCTCCGTCGCTTGTTTCATGATAATTTTTTTAGGCTGCGTAGAGCATGCTGAAAAAAAATGAACTCTCTCCTCTAGCATTTTTTTATCTAGTTTTTAGCCGTCTGCGCTAGCGGACATGAAATAACGTATAATGAAAAACACCGGTGCTGATATGACGACCTATGGCAATTTATATTCTCATACGAAAACAGATTTAGTTAGCTACTTTGACGTGAATTCGACGGGACCCTGAGGTCGCCACCATCGCCCACGGGTCCGTTATAAATCTTAACTGTCGTTTAGGAGAACAGCTCTTGCGTTGTTCGTTTCTCTCTCTATCTACTTTTTTTTTCGTGCAGTTTTCCTCATAATATCATTTAGGGTGCCAGCCATTTCATTCCTTTCTAGCCATAAATGACCTATGGCCTACCGCCGATGACTTACGGCTTTACACACTAGCGAATCGCCGCATAAGCGAATAATATATATTGCTGCTTTAAATGGCTTTTGAAGTTAAAAAGTCTCGCTTCTCATTTGAAAATGAGCCAATTATTCAATAAGCCTGCATAAATTGCTTCAGGGTACGTACACGGCGGGGGGATGTCATCAAATTGTGTGCTGTAGGAAAAGCGAGTAATCTCCAACTTAAACTCTATGAAAGACAAGGGCTTTGAAGTAATATGGAGGTGGCAATATATATGCATGAATGATGTTACGAATCCTAAGTCCTGGAATGGCGTCTCTCAAAACACAGCTCTGTCGTTTGATGCCACAGTCACATTCATAATGGTACTGAGCGCAAACACTAGACAGAGTACAGGTGAGAGGACAAAGACGCAGCACGTCAACGACAACATGTGAAGGCCATAGCTGACACGAAGGAAAAATGCGAAGGAAAGCATGTAGGGGTGGGTGTTTCAGCTCCACTTAAGTGAAACCTGGAGAGGGGCGAAGCATGCAGCGTTTTGAGAGAGATTTCTCTGATGAAGCACTAGTGGTGCCCAGCCTGAAACCGGGCATGTAGGGAAGGGTGTTCCCGCTCCACTAACGTCGTCGGCAAACTGCGTCAGAATGCAGCTTATCCTAAGGGTCTTCTTCTTCTTCCCTACATGTCCGGTTTCAGTTCCCTACGGCATGTAAGGAAGGGTGTTTCTGCTCCAGTAACGTCGGCGGCTATTTGTTGGGCTAAACGTTGCCTCCTTCATTTTTAGTGGACCGGTAGCGAGGATTTGCACATTGTGGCGCAGAACCGTTTTTCTTATGGACCGTGACTATATGACACACCGTGAGGATAGGAGATGCCGACAAGCCTAGCGCCTAAGGTGCTTCGCACCTCAAATGCGAAGACACCCCTTTTACCGGTACTGATGTGAAATGGATTGCCTTTACTGTCTTATTCCGTTCCTATCGATACCAGTGCCGTACCGATCGGACATCGGAAGAGAAAGCACGAGAAAAGTGAAGAACTTGTCTTCACAACAAAACAACAACAAAAGAATAGGGCACACTACTTAATTATAATATATGGGCTTTTAAGTGCATAAACCACGCTATAGTGTAGGGATTCAAAAATTTCCACCATCTCGTTTACTTTACCACGCACTGACATCGCCACTTCAAGGACCTCTAGAATTTCGCCTCCATGAAATTGCGACCGCCGCGGCTGGAATCGAACCCGGGACCTTTGGGTCAGCAGGCGAGCACAGTAGCCACTGTTCCACTGCGGCGGTCTCAATGCAGGAGGACGTAGATTACGTATGCGTCACCTTAGCTTAAACTCTCACCTACCAGTTTTTTTTCTTGTTTCTTTAACAGTAATGCAGTTTAGCAAATCGTTAATTGTTCACCCCATACAAAAAACTATCATCATCATAAACAGGTATCTGCAGCAGAAATTGGGTAAATCCATCTACTCACCACTGGTCCACAAAAAATGAAGTAGGCAAGAGTTAGACCACACTCACACCACTGTCACGTGATACTTTGGGGTTATAAAAGCTCGTGTGCACCTCGCGCCTAACCATACGCAGCCATGAGTCGGCCGAACATTAATCGCACTCCCAAGGAAGAAGCCGCGATCCGAGATGCTCGAGCAATATGTCCTCAAGCACAGCCAGTTGGATGTCCCGTCTGTGTGGTGGACCGCTGTGATCCCAAGGCCGATCTGGAGGAGAAGACGCTGAACTTGCGTGCTGAAGCGTACTTCAATGACCAGCGCGGCTGCTGTGCTGGCAACGGAGAACACCTAAACAAATTTCAATGGAACGTCGGGTTCTACGATGGCGAACTACATAGAGATGGTCAACCGGATGGACGCTGGCGTTCCAAAGAGCGGCCTTGTGACCAAGCTTGGTATGTGCTGCTCTGTCATTAAGGATCGCTTGAGGGGTTTGTGTGTCGAGCTGAAACTAACCGTTGTGCCGGCTGTCGGTAGCGACGAGTGGTTTGATGCAGCCAGGGACACTGCATACGATATTCATACGGAAACACAATGAGCGCGTATTAACCCTTTGTGCGGCAGTGGGACACATACGTCCCACTTTTCCGTCTACAGAAAAAAATTTCTCCCGCACCACCCGTTGCAATTAGCGCAACATTAAGTCACTCATATCTTACCTAAGTCATCGTAATCTCGAAAAAAATTCTTTTACCACGCTTTCGAAGGGCGGATGTAGTGTTACAATAGCGTTGAATTTCGATGAATTTTTTACGATCGCTTCTGAATTTTTTGCTCTTTTTCAGATACATAGAACCTACCAATCAAAATGCTGGATAGCATCCTCCTTTTCTGGTTTTTGAGAGAGGCGATCTTAGCTTCCAGTCATCACGTGTTTTTGTAAATTTGCGAAATAACTTGACCAATAAATGCATCGGAACAATCCCCTTCAAAATTATCCCGCTAATCGCGCAGCGCAATTGCGGATATTAATGCGTGGAAATATTTTTCTCGATATTATATACCTCTTGAAATGTAGCCACATGTTCAGGGACAACATCTGTACTCGAAAATTTCAACAGAAAAAGCTAGGACAACCAAATGGACAAAAAAAAAAGTGGTCGATGCATGCGGTGAAGTAAGCTTTACAGGGACATACCACAGCGCTTTGAAGGCTCAAGAGACGCAACTGCAGGCGGCGTTCTCCTGCTCAAATGAGGTCCGCACAACTTTTCTCTTCACAACTTTAGAAGTGATACTCTGTGCCACTTGCTTCGGCCGTTTCATCCCAAAATTCCCGTTGATGCAATCGCGAGATGGTGCCTTCATGAGGCAGTGGGACAGTGTTTTCCCACTTTTTTAAAACACTCTCATGAGTCAGTGGGACATATATGTCCCACTTTTTTTCAGTAAACTACTGGCTTGATTTTGATGAAACTTGTTTCGTACTATTTCTTTCTAGTTTATATGAATAAACCACAGCCGGTTTTTATATTACCATGTCAAAAATATAGCACGACCGACAAAGGGTTAAATTGCGTTACCGGGTATAAGAACTGGCTTATGAGCACTTGTTCTGAGAACCTTGGCCGCTAATATTGCTTAAACAATGGCTCAAAGCTTGCAATAAACCGCGGAATGCTCGATACATAGCGAAGCTGATAGGTCTCATGCGTCGTAACAGTCAAGTTTAAATCTTTTGCAGCCAAGTTCAAGCCAAGTTTAAGCCAAGTTTAAGAAAAAGTCCAAGCAAAATTTCAACATCGCAGCAGCCAAGTCCAAGGCAAGTTAAAGCAAAAGTTCGAGCAAAAGTCCGAGCTAAAATTCTGCCCTTGATACAGCAATAAATAAGCATGAGAACGATCATTGCGCAGCTTAGTGAAAGTTTTTATTTTCTTTTGTTCTTCTTGTTTCCGAGATTAACAGAGATCGCGCATTTGTATTCGACTTTGGTCTAGAGAACGCCTTCTTCGCATTTGCGTTGACTTTAACCCTCTATTGCATGAATTATGAGAAAATCAATTGAAAAATTATTTGATCATTTGTTATCATTAACTACATGAAGAATAACGTGTACAAAAATTTTCAGATTTCTTGTGACTGTATTAATGAAGATAGAGGTTTGTGCCAAATATGGCACAACATGCAAGTGGGCGAGCAAACTTGCTGCCATGGCTGAAAAACAAAAT
This sequence comes from Rhipicephalus appendiculatus, assembly GCA_030522465.1. Classification (NCBI taxonomy): domain Eukaryota; kingdom Metazoa; phylum Arthropoda; class Arachnida; order Ixodida; family Ixodidae; genus Rhipicephalus; species Rhipicephalus appendiculatus. The sequence goes on along the minus strand of JALIZH010028771.1, from coordinate 30,225 downwards.
CTCACTGATTGCGGTCTTTTTAGCTTGATTTGTGAAATAAAGCAAAGCAATTGCTTCCTGTGTTCAGGCATAATTGAACATTTTGGTTAGTGCATCTGACTGCCCACATCTACGTGCAAGATGGCCGCTTACACGTTTGGCTCTTCGCATGGTGCCGCCTTGCTGTACTTTCGTGCCCGAATTTCCAACCGCTGACTTGTGGTTGTGAGCGTCAGTTGCCGACATATCGTAAAAGCTAAATATCGCCGTCCACTTTTTAGACTTCACATAATTTTTTCGTCCACCCACGCCAATAATGAAACAAAAAAATTGCCAGGTACTGCTGCTGACACTCGATATTTTCGTGAAGCATCTCAAAACCTACCGCCACAACTGAAATCTGGCAAAAAGAAGCTGTGCTGCATTATCTCCAAGGATTTGTTTTTGATTGTATTTGCACTGGGCAACAAACATAGATGGCATCATATTGCACATTTCATCACTCACATGCATACTGTGCCAAATATGGCACATACCGATTTCCGGCTATATACCGTAGTGAAATACGGAATTGAGAAGAGCCTTAATGAGCATGAATTTTCAAAGCCACGAGATATGCCAAAATAATTTTTTTCTTGCTTTTTCAACGAGAAAATGGTTGCAAGAAAAATATAGCAGTCACTGCTGTTCATGATCCGAGCTTGCACGTGCACCGTGAAATCTATTTCATGTCTAGATTTCATACTGCTCTAGGGATGGCAGCGCTTTTTTTATATTTAGTGCACGTAACTATAAGGATTACTCTAACTGTGTCACATTCTCCACTGGTCCTCTTGCACCCAATATAAAAAATGTTAATCGGTATGTGCCAAATATGGGACGCCATGCAATAGAGGGTTAACGACGATATAACTCGCTCCCGCTTTCCTACATGATTTCCCTAATGGCAGGTTGCGTTTTCTGTAAGCGGCAACCTGTGATTATCTTAGAAAAAAAGAAAGAGCAAAATCGAAAAAAAATATTGCTTTCTATTCGCATCCAAATCGACGTACTTAATCTCCTATTTCACGACGCTAACTCTGAACTCGGAATAGCGAGGGGCGTTCGAAAGTTGCACGTCAGTTCCAAGACGAGGGTGGAATGACTCGGACGGTGAGATCGACGCTTTGTTTTTGCTCGGTACTTCTTTTCGATTCGACTTCGCCGCACTCATCAGTGCAGTCGATGCGGAAAATAATGGGTCTTTCTTTATTTGCATTTCGCTTTCGTTTACCGACAATGGTTTCCGACTTCTCTTCTACGCAAAACGTCTCCGTTTAATAACGACCCTTCTACTGCAATTTTTATTTTAGTGATTTTGTGATCGTTCACGAGTCGTCATTGCTGATTTAGCCGCTTTTTGTTTGTGTGTTTGTGTCTTGTGTGATAAATAAATGCGTGGATGTGAATCATCTGCGAAGGCACAAAGCTCTCAAGGCTTGTTTTTCTCTCATACCCAGCCTACTTGCGCTAAACTCGGAGTTTCCATCTAGACGAAGAACAACCCTTGATCGACATGTCTGACTTCTTCCTCAGCCACCCTAGCTTCCTTTTGAGATAAGAAAGACGAGGAGGCAACAGCAATCGAAGTGATTGTCCTGTCAAGGAAAGCGTTTTCATTCCATGACAGTTTGTTAAGCAACTGCTAAAATGATTCGTAATTTTTTTCTTTTCATTTTCGAAAAACGGTTTGGAGACGCGTCCAATCACGCAGGACAGCAGTCAAGGTCGATGACGGGATGTTTTTGACCGCTGTGTGTAGAGACTGGCCTTAAGATTTATATAGAATGAATGAAAGCAAGCGCGCATGCATGCGAATGGGAAAGACCTTTCATGCCTACTTTTAGCCATTTCGGAATGGGAATTAGAGGTAAACTATTGGAAGTAACTGTTCGTTGCTCTTTATTCAAGGACACTCAAGCGCTTTAAAATTAGAAAATCGAAACCCTGATATTTCTTTTGGAGCTTTTAGAAATAACCGCCATGCTTTTTTTCTAACCCCGCCATATCCTTTATTGTAATTACTGTGATAACATCTGAAGATGCCGGTCAGATTATTAAAAATTATATTGGTGTACCGGTGGAAATATTTTTTGTATGATGATGTCATTTAAGAAGCATGTATAGGTTGTCCGTGCTCATGCCAAATATAAATATTGGACATACGCGTGTGTTCACTTACACTTGATGTTCGCGGGATCGAATCCCGGCCGCGGCGGCCGCATTTCGATGGAGGTGAAATGCTGGAGGCCGGTGTAATTTGATTTCGATGCACGTTAAAGAACATCCGATATTGGAAATTTCCGGAGCCCTCCACTACGGCATCTTTCATAAGCATATCGTTGTTTCGGGACGTACAATACTCACGATTACTATTGTTATTTATTTACACTTTTTGCATATGTGTATGAATTGTTACTCCCCATGTTTCTTCGCGCAACGTACAGTGCGGCCGTGCCAGCGCACTGGTCTGTAGCTTAATCGTTAGCTACAACTGCATAACCTCTTGCTCGAAAACCAATGCAGATTGTGCACGGCGTCCTTGATAACAATAGGCCCGGTGTGGGCCTAAACGCCCATACCGGGCCTTTAGGTTACGTAAGTAAAAATAATGGCATTCATTGTTCGTTGCGCATATAAAATCCGTGCATCCATTTTCAGGCGCGTGCAGCAAGCACTAAAATTCGATTTTTTGTGCAACGTACATGGACAAAGAGATCCAGCTCAAGACCTTCTACAAAAAATCCATGCTAATCAGTTCCGACGGATTCTGTCGGACGAACGCATCATGCATGCTCAACTTAACGTTCTTGGTTAGCAGAGTAACCTGCGCGGAAATCTAAACTCAATTTTCCTTTGGAAGCGAAAGAATTTTTTTCTTTAGGAATATCCGGTACTTGAGCTTTAACACCCGTACTGTACACGTATAGCGTTTGCAGTACGGGTGTTAACCCAAACTGTACACGCTATACGTGTACAATACGATTGTTAAACCGTACTGTACACCCGTAAACTACGTGTTTTGTACCTGATTAGAAATGCTAATTAGGTCCAACTGATTCTGTCGGATGAACGCAGCACGTATACTCAATTTAACACTTTTCGTTAGCGAAGCGAGCTGCGCAGAAATCTAAACTGAGCGTTATCTGGAAAGGAAACAAATGTTTTCTTTCGCACTATCCGGTACTTCAGCTTTATCACCCGTACTGTACTCGTATAGCATCTACAGTGCAAGTGTTAAGCCGTACTGTACACCCGTACAATACGGGTGTTGAACCTGATTAGCAATGCCAATCAGGTCCAACGGATTCTGTCGGACAAGTGCAGCACGCAAGTTCAACTTAACGCTTTCGGTTAGCCATGCAAGTTGCGCGGAAATCCAAACTGAACTTTATTTTGGAAGGGGAAAAAAAATGTCTTCTTTAGCAATATCCGGTACTTCAGCTTTAACACCCGTACTGTACACGTCTAGCCCGGAAGTCCTGAATTACCCCGTCGGAAAAGATAAGAATTTGTTCTAAACGGAAGGACGGATGTTAGAGCCTCAGGGGAAGAGCCACTAATGAGCTCCCCGTGGAGAAACGTCAGTGTAATTCCGCAGAGAAAGGAAGACGAGGTTAGAGAGAGAAACGACCGACCCCCCGAAATTGACTTAAATCTCTATTACGTCGAATTGAACGCGATTCCCTGGAACACGGACGCCTCTTAACACTACCTCGCTCGCGCTGACGAGTTGAAAGCTTGGACAGGTGTCGCGAGCCGAAGACAGTAAAACACCTTGTCACTGCTCATGTTCTGGTGCGTTTTCTTTTTTTTTTTCTTGGTAAGAAAAGTAAGTACTTTTTGCGTTTTTTTTTTCCTTTATTACAGAAAGTGCTGTTAAACGAAACATCTGGAAGGGACGTAGTGGTTTAAAGGGACACTAAAGCGAAACAATGACTTTGTTCAGATTCACAAACTGCACTATGAGAACTCTAATGCCATATGTTTCACTGTCATAAGTTCATTATTAGCGAAGAAAATCAAGGTTGAAGTTTTATTTTTAAATTTGGCACCGATGTCTCCGCGCGTGACGTCAGAAATTCCAGATGTATTTTTCGTATTTTCGCGACATTGGCTCGATGAAATTTTCTGAAACTTCGTATGATAGTTCTATGGCACCCACAGATGACAATGCACCTCATTTTTATCGATTAGAAGCTACGTAGGACTCAGTAGACGCTTTCAAAATCTATGACGTCACAGTGTTTGGTGCGGGAATCTCAAGGTGGCGTCTCCACCCGAATTTTCTTTTCGCGGGTTTTCTCGCTTACCAAGAGTCATGTCACGGTAAGAGTGGTGTTTTCGGGATAGTGAAATTGTACTTAACTAATAGGCAAAAAATCGTTTTGACCTTTAGTGTCCCTTTAAGGACAACCGCGTAAGGTTATTAAGAAGTGGGGGAAAGGACGAAAAAAAAAGTTCAGAGGTTTTGCCCTATGGGGTAAATTGGGACATGCGAAACTTTTCGTGTGTTGCCTGTTGCTTGAGCTTTGTGTATTCCTTTCTTCCTATATCTGTCTGTCTGTCTGTCTGTCTGTCTGTCTGTCTGTCTGTCTGTCTGTCTGTCTATTTATATGTCTGTCTGTCCCTGTCTGTCTGTCTGTCTGTCTATCTATCTATCTATCTATCTATCTATCTATCTATCTATCTATCTGTCTGTCTGTCTGTCTGTCTGTCTGTCTGTCTGTCTGTCTGTCTGTCTGTCTGTCTATCTATCTATCTATCTATCTATCTATATGTCTGTCTGTCCCTGTCTGTCTGTCTGTCTATCTATCTGTCTATCTATATATCTATCTATCTGTGTCTGTCTGTCTGTCTGTCTGTCTGTCTATCTATCTATCTATCTATCTATCTATCTATCTATCTATCTATCTATCTATCTATCTATCTGTCTGTCTGTCTGTCTGTCTGTCTGTCTATCTATCTGTTTATCTATATGTCTGCCTGTCCCTGTCTGTCTGTCTGTCTGTCTATCTATCTATCTATCTATCTATCTATCTATCTATCTATCTATCTATCTATCTATCTGTCTGTCTGTCTGTCTGTCTGTCTGTCTGTCTGTCTGTCTGTCTGTCTGTCTATCTATCTATCTATCTATCTATCTATCTATCTATCTATCTTTCTGTCTGTCTGTCTGTCTGTCTGTCTGTCTGTCTGTCTGTCTGTCTGTCTGTCTGTCTGTCTGTCTGTCTGTCTGTCTATCTATCTATCTATCTGTCTGTCTGTCTGTCTGTCTTAAATGATTCCTTCCTCCATGCTGGGGATTGTACCTAGATTCACGTGCTTAGCAGCCCAACACTTCAGTTGCCTACAGTGAAAAAAACGCTCACGCATTCATATCCAGGCAACAATGAAATGTGGCAACGTTATAAATGATAAGTGATCTCGGTAAAACATGAAGTTGCAGTATCAGAAACGGCTGATCGCTGGCAAGCCCACGATCCGTAATCAGTTATTGGAAAATGGCGCATACAAGTATACGCATTTGACGGGCGGAACTTCGAGGGCCGCTTTGCTCTACGCTCGCCGGTGCGGCGTTTTCCGCATGCGACGCTTGCCCTTAAATTTGTGCGTCAGAAAAGTTTCGCTTAAAAGTGCTCAGGAAGCGAAACAGGAAGTATATGCCTTATATTAGCTGTCGCCATTAGAGAAACCTGGGTAAGGGATCGAGAAATTGCATTAAAGCAAGGAGATACCAGAACAAGTAGAGGAGGATGGGTGTATGAGAACTCTTCATCGTGTTCTAGTGTACCTTGTTCACCAATACACGCAAGCACACTTCGCCTGCCCGGCTTGCATCAACAGGATATCGATCCTTCGAAAGCCTTGCAAAGCAAGGATAGCTGTTTTGGAGTCACCAGAATTCTCGGATATTGGCGGGCTTCTCATATTTATTTTCTTTTATTTTCTGTGTCTGCTGCCATGACGAAAATTGAAAGAACATTTCTGTTTGTATAGTTCGCGCTTGCTTCCCGACTCGCCAAGTTTTCGTGCTTGAAGGGTTAAACGTAAAACGAGCAATCGCTGAGCCCGCTGTGAAAGGAGACCGCGGAATGCACGAGTCAGCGCTGAGCTATATAGTTTCCTGAAAACGTGCGCGCATGCGCAATTTTGTTCGAGTTTTCCTATTTTATAAGACCGCGCCTCTAGCAGCGGCATCCGCCTTTTTGCTTTTTTATTCAATGGCAAAGAACATTCTTTCGTGACTACAGGCGCTTTTGCGATCGTGCGTGTGTTGTCACAAAGGACGATCACTGCGAAGTCAGCTGCCGTGCGCTCGCAATCGCTTATGTATCGAGGGAAGACAGCACAGCGTGACATCGTGCCGCCCGCATTGTGGCCCCGATGCATGAACGGGCACATTCCTGCTCTGTGTGTGTGGGCGCAAGGCACGTCCTCTGAATTGGCCGCCCCGATCGCCGCATAAATCCATGAATGCTAAGTTCGCGCTAACAGCGGTCATTATTTCCCCAATAAAAGGAAGGGTAAGGGTTTATAACACATGAAAAAAATTCGGGAAGCTTGCGCTAAGCCACCCTAGCCTTGAAACAGGGACACTGGGTGATTGTGGAGTGTTATCTGGTTGTTTCTAATAATAATATCTGGGGTTTTACGTCCCAGAACCATCATATGTTTATGAAAGACGCCGTAGTTAAGGGCTCCAGAAATTTTGACCATCTGGTGAGCACCATTGCCACTGTTCCAACGAGGCGGACATCTGGTTGTTTCTAGATTCTTTCTAGGTCTCACCTAGGTGAATCAGGTTGTTTTTTTTCATATTCCTTATAGGTCGTTGCTAGGCTTTAGCTAGGTGATACTAGATTGTCTCCACGCTTATTCTCAGCGCATCAAGGTTCAAGTTAAACCACAGACAGTCGCAGACACGACAAGGATGTCCAAACTCCAGAGACAGAAACTCGCGCTGAAACCAAGCGTTCGCACCTCTCATAGATCTACGGGCTGCTTATTGTTGTAGCTATAGGCAGAACATGGTTGTAGCTAGGTTGAACTCGGTAGACAACTCGCTAGAATTTGGCTACATTGAGATTAAGCTTGGTGTGGCTAGGTTGAGGTTGGCCATATCGAGGTTGACCTTGGTAGTAGTTAAATTGAACTTGGCTGTATCGAGGTTAAACTTGATGTGGCTAGGTTGAACTTGGTATTAGCTATAGGTTCGGCCGAGGCTACGCTTCGGTGGTTATTTGTGACGCAGAGAATCCATCAGCTTCGCTGTGTCTTTAGCTGTGACTGTGAGCGACCGAGTGAAAACTTCGCGCATTTATTAGGCTGATAGCCTAGCAGAATCACGCTCAACCGGGCCTATGCATAGATTAAACCACAGAGAGAAGTGCCAAGAAGTGTTTAATAGTGATCATCATCGTCCAGTTTTCTGATAGGCCACACTGTGGCATATACCTGTTTGATAACGATAGTTTTATACTTTATTTTTAGTGGTCCAGTACCGACCAGTAGCATTTACCCGATTTCTGTGGCACATAACCGCTTATGATTTTAGCGTAGGCCGCACAGCAGATACCCGTAGGACGCACAAATTACGGCTAGCTTAAATAGCTTCGTTGTTAAAAGTAAGATGCTTGCAGACGTGGCACAAATTTTGTCTTCGTCAGAATGGCTACGCCTGCTGCAGGACAACGGCGTCTCCCATGCTTCGCAAATTAGCGCGGTGCTGTGCTTGCTGCTGCCCCGTTATGCCCGCAAGCTTCCTAATCTCGTATACCCACGCAACTTTGTGCCTCTCCCCCGCCTCCTTGCGCGCTAGCCTTCTCTTGAAGCCCAGTCCGTTACTCTTAGTGGCGAGCGGTCATGAGGATGCGATGAGTTGTCGTAGAGTGGTGATGAATAACTCTTTCCTTCCCACACACAATAACCTTGTGGAACAAGCTTCCTAAATCCACTGCTTCCTGCTCAGATCGATAAAAAATTTCAAATGTAACCCGCCATTTGTTCTAACAATATGCGCCTACCATAGCGTGATAAGTTGTCCTTGTATTATTCGATGCTATATTTATTTGTTCTCTTTCTTTAAACGCGATAGCGTTAAAGAGCTTGTTTCGCAGAAATTCCGGTGTCGGCGTCGGTGTCAACGTCGTTGGTTGTGAGCGAAATATCATCATCGGCTCCGTGACTGAAAAATCGGCAAAGATGCAAATAAAATGTATAATAAAGAACATCGGTCTAAGTGAGGATCGAACACAGGCCGTCTGCGCGGCAAGGACGTGTTCTGCCAAGGAGCTACGCTATTGCTTGAAACTGCTTCGAAAAAAATTTAAAAAAAACACCGTATGAATGTCGCGTATAGTGCAAGGAGTGTTCTTAACGCATGTAATATTGCGTGACAGGAGCGTAGAACCATGCCAGGCATCAAGACATGTGAATTGTGCGACGAGTGCGTGTTTTAAAGGCCCACCCATTACAAAGCGAAGTGGGCCCTTCCCTGATTCGAAAAAGGAAGAATTATGGCGTAGTGGACACTTAACAACTGTACTTGCAGTAGGCATTCTAGGATATTTTGAAACAGCCAATTTATGCGCACAGTAGTTCGTTTCCTTACGGCCCGATTGAGGCATGCACTGAGAACCGAAGCTATAGGCCGGCTATTGAGAAGGCGATGCGCACGAGGCCCGATTACGCTATCGCGTACTACTCTTGAAGGCGAAGCCTCAAGTGTCCTCCAAGTTTTTGTTTGTTCTGCTACCAATTACTTTTATTGTATACTGTTTCGAAACCTGTGTATTCCCCCCTTATGTAATGCCTTCCCGCCCGTAAAGTGTAATAAATGAAATTAAATTAAATGAACGGAGAGGTTGTAACCAAATGACGCCACCTGAATCACCGTGCCGGCGTCACGAGGTGCGCGGGAAAAATGGGACACGCCAGAAGAGAATCTCCCGCTCACGTTTTGCATTTTCTGAGGTTGTTTAGGCTCCCTTTAAATAGCACTTGCCGCCTGTCTATTCCGCTCTTCCTTTCTTAGTTGATCGGGGATGAGCGGCGGAGTTTAATAATATTTGTATAAGCTTTATGTGCCGAAACAACGACACGTTTATGAAAGACGCCGTAGTGGAGGACTTCAAAAACTTCGGCCAACTGGGGTTCTTTAACGTGCGCCTAAATATAGGCACTTGGGTCTCTACCATTTTATATACCTCTATCTAAATGCGGCCGCCACTGCCGGAATTTGATCCTGCAACCTTCGAGTTAGCGGTTGTGTACCATAACCGCTAGACCACCATGGCGGGTCAGCGGCAGGGTTTGCCTAATTTTTTTTGGTGCATAAGTTTTTGTTCACGAGAGGAAAGATGCACGGTACCCTATAGGCATACACCGCTCCGTTACAAAAGTGATTACTTGCAGCTGAGAGAAACCAGCGGCATACGGTGTGCTGTAATATGGCGCTGCTTTTAGCATTCTTAAGTTCTGCTTATTCAGCGAAATGTTTGACATCAAATATGTGAAATTAAATTTTTAATTACTTTGGCGCTATGTTTCGTTCAGGAGGGTACTCATAAACGAGCGTTCTTATTTGTTGTGGCAATGTATGCATTGAGTTATTAAGTGATTTCATTTTTGGTGCTTAAAAGGAAGCCCACGGACTATGAAATTATAGTATACCCGTGGCTGCGCTATGCGCATTGTGCACAGCAAGTTCTCAACCATGTTTCGAGCGAAAAGAACCATGCTCACTGCTTTCGCTTAATTCTCAATGTCGGTCTCAGCAGCGCACCGCCGAAGGTGCTGACAATAACAGATCTGAGCTAGTTGGTATGTATTCATTCTAAAAGGCAGGGCGTGCAAACACGGACACAATATAGAAATCAGCGTGCTGTCTTGACTTCCTTCTTGTGTCTGTGCTTTGCACGCCCTGTCCTTTACAAAAGGCGCTGACGTACTGTGGATTCGGTGCCTATATATAAAGTTCCCTGCCTTTGCAGTAATGAAATTACAGCAATTAAACTGGTTTTTGGTGTAATAAGGAAAGCGACGAGTTACGTCAAGCGTGTACTTTCAAGAAAATTACTGGCTACTTTCGCAATTACTTTTGACTCAAACATAGCAGGCTCGCTTCCCTAATGGCATCGAAAGTAGACTCAGAAAGGGACAGGAAAATAACCAGTACAACTTAATCTGAGCGCCCGACATCAACCGTGGGAAGTTGAACAAAAACTTTTGGGATTTGAGTGCGCTGGAAAAAATACACATGAGCTAGAGCACAGATGATGAACTTTATTTAAAATAATTTCAAAGTAACTTCATTATTTTCGAAAAGTAATAGTAACCTAATATCATTATTCTCAACCTCACGTAACTTTTCATTTAAATGTATTCCGTGTATTAAATTTAGAAAACTAGCTAGTAGTTTAACTCAACTTCTTCTTAAGAAAAACATTGTCGCCTCATAATTTCTCTTGACCCGCGTGCTGGAATCTCTTTAACATCGGTATATCCTGAAGTGCGCGATTATCTCTGTTTTACAGTGCATCCGCGTGGATTCGCTGTTCGTGAAAGCCTAACAGGCGCAATAACTTCAGATCATCGCGCCCATAACTTGCGGTGACTTTAATCATTAATGATTTCCGGCCTAATATTCTGATCATGATTATTACTTCAATGTGTATCGTACCAATTTTGTCGCGAGGCCAAGTTTTGTCTCAGGCTAAGGAAATTCGCTGGGCCCTTTGACAGTGGCGTAGTCGGGGGGGGGGGGGGGGGGGGGGGTCGAACTCCCCCTCTCCCCCCATCGCCCCCCGCAGATTTTTTTTCAATTTTGCTGCGTATATATACACGTACACAAACAAACGCGCGCACAAGCATCCATAAAGTATGGCTAAACCCCCCCGAAAAAATTTCTGGCTACGCCCCTGCTCTTTGACTTCTCCACAAGAAAAGAGTTGCTATTGAATCGCGAAGCAAAGTATCAAACAAAAAAACTGATTAGACGTACGACGTAAGGAACAAAGCAGCGCCAAGATCGACCGCATCGTCTTAGGCACGTAATCAGGCACGCAATGTACACAACACAGACTGGTCCCGGGCCAAGCCATAAGCACGGTTCACTGTCACGAACAAAGCCCGCCATTGTCTGCCCTTTTCTTCCTTTGTAACGCTGTGATCACGACAAATGTTACACGTTGCCTCATTGTGTGAGGAATCAGAGTCCGCCTATAAGGTTTCCTACCGTCGCCACGCCATCGTCATACCGCGGCACGCAGCGAGGCCGTGTGCGCAGAAGACGAGTGTCGAAGATCGGAACCGTCGACGTCCCACAAAAGGACTCCGTTCGTTCTGTCCGCCTCCCACCGATGGAACAACATCGGTGGGTGCGGTCTCATTGTTCGATCGCATTGCTCGCTTGCGCAACGGAGTGCACACTGTGCCCGCAGGCTTTCTTCCCATTGTGCATCGCCAGCGAGCCGATCGTGGTGGCAGTCGATAAACTTTATATATACAAAGACACGGTGTTTGTTTGTTCGTGGTTCCCATGTAGAAGGCACGTCTCGTTTGCACTTGGGGAGCTGAACGAGGAGGAATGCGATGGTGGTCTGCCCTGTATGTCACGCGCCGTCGTTTTGTGTTGCCGTACCTCGCTGCCACAGCTTTGCGTTACGCGCGCCCGCGCGATTGGATGACCACGGTTGCTGCACGTCGCGAAACACGGGCCACTGACAATGTCACCGATGGTATTTCGCGCTCATTCTCTCTCTCTCTAACGGCTTGTTTCAACGCGGTTGGTGATGCGTTTGTTTTGTATTTCTTTGTAAATGTGGCATCCGGGATCCCGGTCAGCTCCTGAGGGCAACGAGATCGAATGTCATGTCGTCCAGTGATGGCAGCCGTTCAGGTGTCAGCTTCGCGGGCTAGGCGGTTACAGTGGGGGCAATCAGTTCTAGTTTTAATCTTCCCCTTCCTCCTTTTAACGCGATAGCGTTAAAGAGCTCGTTTCGCAGAAATTCCGGCATCGGCGTCGGTGTCGGCGGCGGCGTCGTTGGTTCTGAGCGAAAAATCATCTTGTCCATGACCGAAAAATCGATAAAGATGCAAATAAAATAAATAATGAAAATTTCCGGGTCCGAATGAGGATTGAAACCAGGCCGTCTGCGTGGAAAGCAGGTGTTCTACCACACAGCCACGCTGCTGCTTGGGATTACATTGAAGATAACTTCCTCTGCTTAGAAATGCAGTGAAAATAACTTTCATGCTTTACGAACACACGCGTCCTGTATACAGGCGTCACAATACAACATGTAATATCGCAGTAATATTGCGTGGTACAAGCGTACATTGCCATCGGGCTTCAGAAGATGTGAATATCATAACGACATTGTCGTTCAAAGCCGTCTACCCATTACAAAAGGTGCACACGTTACTGCGCGTATTCCTTTAAGACCACGTAGTCGGAGCATAGCACGTTCGAAAACATTTCCCGCATTTAAAGCATGCTAACATTTCCCGGTTTAAAGCATGCTACCCATTACGTAGTATGCACTAAGTGATTGAAGTACGCACTAGGGACAGGATATCGCTATTGCGTTCAACTCTTAAAGGTGAAGCTTAAGGGTCCCCCAATTTTTTGTACGTATTTCTTCAAATAAACAACTATATATTACATGCAAAAGTGGTGCGTGTACATCGCACCGTCGTCGAAGTTTTTTTCCCGAAAGTTCTTCTAGCCTGTACTGGACATCTGACCACAAGGTGCGAGAAAAATTTGCGGGACGAATGTGCGCATTGAGCTGCCTTTCTCGAACACGCTGTACGTTTAACCTGTGGCGGCCTGGCAGCATTGACTTTTGGTATGCATTTTTGCGTACCCAATTTACGTACAAAATGGGACGATTGTCTTACGTAAACATTTCTGTAAGAAAATCATTTAGCCAATCATGATGGGGGACATATAATTAGCGAAGCCGTCTGACCAATGAGAAAACACACTTACGAAAGAGAAGTCATGTGAATTCGGCCACTGTTTAGCTTGAGCCTTCTACGCTCCATAGCAAATGCTGATTAGAAGGTCGCGGTATCAAATCTCGGCCGCGGCGGGCGCATTTCCATGGACGCGAAATGCTAGAGCCTTTTGTGCTTAGATTAAGGGGGGCACGTTGAAAAACCACAGCTGGTCGAAATTTCAGGAACACTCCACTACGGCGTGTGTCAATATAATATCGCGTAAAACCCAAACTATTATTTCATGTGCTGGCCAGCATTTCCTTCAACCGACGTTTAGAATAGAGAGGCAACACAAGACAAAACTGCGCACATCTATATAAGCATAATTGCGAGTAACCAGTGATCAGACAGGAATGATTAAAGGCAGTCTGAAGGGTGGGTTTTACTGTTGTAGCAAGAGGTATTCACCAAGCGTTTATGTTCGGGAACTGGTCAGGAAGTAGTACAAGTCTCAGGATTTCTGAACACTTGTTTTTGACGCACGCGTGCCGTATATGAAACCCAGAAACTGAGTGTAATTCTTTCTCGGTCGTCCAGCAGTATGAAAGCTAACGACATGCAGACAATGAATATTGACGGAATGCAAAAAAAAAAAAAACACACACAGCATATCCACGGAGTGAATGATGATGAGTGGGCGAAGCTGCGGAGGTTCATCGGTAAACCGTGAATCTTCCGTGAATTCTGCCCGGTACATCATCACCGACGTGAAGATCGGGCGCGTTTATACTAAAGGGTCGATGAAAGTTATGGTGACTGAAGCAATCATGGTTACACCGTGAAATCTTCAGTGGTTTCGCCCAGCAGTAATCAAAGCGATAGTGTGTGTGAAATTTTATTCAAACTTTAACGACCGGTCGTCGTCCATGGTCCGCCAAGCAGCACGATCCGGCAAGCGCACTCGTACTGCTCGTACGGCAGTCCGCGCAATCGAAGAGCAGCTGCACCGCCAACGCCATCTAGCGTACCTTCACTCAACCGCCATATTGTACGCATGTCTATAGGCGGTAATCTTCCGCGAATTCTGCGCAGTACATCATCAACGACGTGAGATCGGACGCATTTATACTAAAGGGTTGATGAGAGTCATGGCGACTCGCAGCTCACTTTAATTTTACGTGTACGTTGTGAATTTTTTTATTGTTTAATCACGCACAGGAGACATCTCACACAGGCACTACCTTGGAGGTCGAAATCCAGTACGTACTGGCTACTCAGAGTGCATGGACAATCGAGGACCGCCGAGGTAATGCCACAAGGAGCTTCGCCCCTAAATATATTCATCATATACAAGTACTAAACGAGAGGTGGCTACATACAACGGGGACGCACGACCCACGGCTTAAGGAGCTTCGCCCCTAAAAAGAAGCAGGCCCTGGCGGGCCCATGAAACTTTCGAGGCAACGGCTTCCTGATCTGGCCACCTCACTCCCATGGAGCCAGGCGCACAAACTCCTTCAGATTGGCGCGTTCATGCGCAGTATGCACGGGTCACGATGTGGACGGCGTTCACTGCATCGTAGTACAACGTGCACTCTCCGTTCGTGCGCTGAGCGATTCGTGCACACCACGGCACCGTCTTCGATGCGAGGCGAAACCAGGGAGCTTCAGCATCCACGCTGAGCGCGGTCGCGGTTGATGATGTTGTTGCTGCCGCGAATCCTGAAACGATGTGGGGGAGAGATAAATACAAAGCGGGCTACTGGGGCAGTTGGGGGAGGAATACATAGATAATAAAAGTATACGGGCGCACGATGGTACGCATGTTAAAGCGTACAAAGGAGACTGGACTGTGGAGGATGGCGTGCCGGCAGACGGGCGTGGATCGCCGATCAAGAAGGACGAAATAATGACTTCGCAAATGCGGAATAACACGAGAGCGCCGGTGGGGAAGGCTTTCAGATTGCGTAAAAGAACAAATTGACGTAACAAAAAGGAAAGGTGCGGGGGGGAGGGAGAGGGCAGCGGCGTGATCGCCGAGTCCTTGACTGCGGCTCTGCGAAAGAGCAAGTGGAAGAGGAGAGCGATAGCTGCTGTGAGATTGGGACAGCGCATCGGGAGCTCTAGTACCGCATATGCTCGCACTCTACTTGCAAATGCTGAAAGCACATCACTGACGAAGTGTAGTTCGTTTATTTAAAGGGGCCAACAAATCAACAATTCGCGGTTTTCAGCGAAAAATAGAATTAAGTACAGAGCCCAGTATACCTATACATATATGAAAAGTAGACTGTAAAAGAATATATTTTATTGCAAAACAAGCCCTAGAAGTTGCCAGCTATAAACCCTGCCCATTGCCGGCAACCGCCATTACGCCATTGCTTGTGTGACGTCACGTGCAGCATGGAGCGGAGCCGTCGCCGCTGCAAATCGCTCAATTTCAGTGCCAAGCTGAAGAAAGCTAGAATATTTCAATATATTATTTCAGAAAACTTGTAAAAGCCCTACCACACCCGTCCTTCCCTCTTGACGCCGCGACTACACGCACAGACGTATTGAAAGCATTGAAATACATATATTGCGCTTTTTTAAAGAGAACGGCCATGTATTTGTTCACGCAAGAAATCTTTTTTTCTAGCTATTCTGAACGCTACAGCGATGAGACGAAATAAAAGAAAAGGAAAAGAAAAGAACGCCAGGTCTTTGCGTGGTTCCCAACCTAATGACCGTGACTCCCGTGATCAAGCCAAATTGCTCCATTAGTGAATTTAGGACATTGTTTGAGCTGTTCTTTACGCGATGTGTGCTGACTTATAAACCACTGGCGTGGCCAGGGGGTTATCGGGTCAACCCCCCCCCCCCCCCCACTCCTGGAAGATTTCAATTTTCCACGGGTTTATATAAACTGCTTTGTACACACAGTCACCAGCAAACATAAATAGTGCTTGAAGACTCGCCGAAAAAAAAAATTACTGTGCCCCTGTTCTGCACCGATACTTACGGTAGAGATGCCCCGGTTTACCAACCGGGCCGCCGAGCGGCCGACTGACTGAGCAACCGACATACCGCGAGATGCCCGCAGGCGCGGAGGTACGTAGTACGTCCGGTGTTCCTTACCGCGTCTTGGACGTCCGATGTGAAGAACGAGCGAGGCAGCGAGGGAGAGGGCACGCGCACGGAGTGAAGGGAGAAACAGAGTGGGCGAGAGAGAAACGCGGGTCAGAGGTCAGCACAAAAAAGAGAGGAACGAAAGAGTTCGGTCAAGAAGCGAGGAGGCTTCAGGGCAAGCGGCGTTCGAAACGAGAAGGCGTCCGTTCTTCCATTTGTACGGCTTCGGGAGAGGGCGGTAGGCGTGCGGGCAGGGCGGGGCACGGCGGGAAAAAGATCGTTTACATGGAGTGAAGCGAAAGTATAAACGCGCTTAAAGAAAGTGCAGCGTTGGGGCAAGCTTGTGTTTATAGCCCTCCGCGTGACGGTGGACTGGATGATGATGATGATGACGGGCCTAATGGTCAGTCGGCCGAAGCGGAAAGCAGACGCCGGCGTTTCCCCAACAAAACCGCAGCGCTTTGTGGTGCGCGGCATGCATGGCTCACCTTTGAAAATCCAGATAGCGTGCTTATGTGTGTATACACGAGCAAAACGTCCTGCAGGCTGTGCTGCGCGAGCTCGGGACAGAATGATGATCATGGCCTGGTATGAGAGCCGTCTTTGGAAAATTGACGTTTTTTTTCTTCTGAGTCACTTCTGCGATATCCAGTGTATCTGCTTGAACATCGTCTCTGGTTTCCATATGTTGCCGGAGTGATGTAACGGTCAGCGACTTCCTCTTCCAGCCAGTCTTTTCTTCTCCTTTACTCAACTAAGGTTATTTTTTGCGAAAGCCCTACCGAATTTACTCTTTCTTATTTCTGGAAGCACCTGGGTAAACTTTAAGGTTAAATTTGGTGGATTGACATGTCGTAAGGTTGATATGTGTACGAGGCCTCGCCGTAATGTTTCCATACTTAAATAACGCGGTGGGAACTTCAGGTCACCGGCTCATGCGGGAGAGTCATGTGACCCATGAATGAGATGACGTCAGGTATGACGTCATACCACTGATAATTTTGAATTAAAGGGAAGCTGAAGCACTTAACAAATGACTTAGGCGTGTAAGCACAGTTTAATCCATCCTGAATGCGAAAAGCGGTGTGAGATTTCTCGAAAGTGAATCCAAATAGAATTTTTTGCAAAGAAAAAAATTGGCCGCGTATCTGCGTATTTCGCTGCAAATGTCGTCGAAAGACGATAGTCTTGTGCCGACCGTACTGCATGAGTACCACAATTTAATACCTGGGCTAGCCGCCGGGCTCGTTTTTCGGACGGTTCCCGGGCACGCTTGAGACGGACGCCGGCGCTTCTCCGCTGAAATTTGGTCGTCGGTCTTTTCTCTGCGTTCTCTGATCATGTCTTGTTGAGTGGATCGTATTTCATCAAGCGGCCATATATGTTTTGCCTTGCCTGAGACAGCGCTTTTCTACGTTGAATCAGCCGCATCTGGCTGGCATTGATAAAAAATTACACCATCTCCCGCTAAAGGGAACCATGTGTAGATGTGAAGCAGCGGGCGCTAACGCTTACACTGGCGGTGGCGTTGACGCTGGTGCTATCGCAGCGTTGCGCAGGAGAGAAAACTGAGGAGGCGCAAAGCACGCAGTGATGGAGCGGTGTTTCCTACTGGAACATGCCAATCGCTGCTAATGGGCAATGAGAGACAGAAGACTCCGACTGGACACAGAGACCCGCAGTCGGCTTTTAGTTAACGCGCACGCTGCGAATTTTTATTGTCCAACAACGCACAGGAGAAATATCTCACCGGCACCACCTTGGAGGTCAAGATCCATTGCCATATATACGGGATGGACAATGAACGGTTGTGCAGCGCGAGCAGTCAGTTTTTCAACCAAGAAACTCGCTAGCAGACGCTGCCTGCGTCGGCGTCGCGAGGCGAGAGAGGGGGGGTAGCGTAGGAGAGGAGAGAGAGGGGGCGACGCGCATGCGCAGTGGGGGTGTGGACGCTGTGGGCAGGGATGCCTAGAGGAGAGAGGGGGGAGCGTATTAGAGGAGAGAGAGGGGGGGACGCGCATGCGCAGTGGGAGCGCGGGGAGGGATGCCTAGAGGAGAGAGGGGGGGAGCGTAGGAGGGGGAGAGAGGAGGGGAGGCGCATGCGCAGTGAGGGTGTGGTTGCCGCGGGGAGGGATGCCTAGAGGAGAGAGAGAGGGGGGAAAGGAGGTTTTTTATTTTTTATTTTTTTTTGAAAGGTTTGCGCATGCGCAGTAAGGGTGGTCACGCCGGCACACCACCACCACCACCACCACCACCACCGGATTAAGCTTCGCCATAAGATGCTTCACATCTAAAACAGAAGAGGACGCAATCTGCAGCGCCAACGGGGAACATCGGCTTGTGTTGAACTATGCTGCTGCCAGGTGGCAGCACTACAGCGTCGAAGTTGTATCACTGGGCGGAGACTTGTTTTATACACAGCGGCGCATTTTCAGCGCCGCGTAATAAAGTCGCGTAATAAACACTAGGATCTTTATATTTACGTATCTATAGATTTTGTTTTAAAGGAACACTGTGAATAGTACTAAGGTATTGATGATGTGCCTCAGATATGCGTAATATTTAATTGCCCCCGCTCACCCGTATGAACACATCCTCCTCGGTAAAGATTGGAGGTCGTAAGGCAGGGGCTTAAACTTTGGCCAGCTAGCTGAATCGTGCGACGTGCCGACAAACAGAGAAACAGACCAAAATTTCGCCGTTCAGGTATCCCAAGAAAGACTATCGTCTTTAAAAACCGCCAGGCCTGCGCGGAACGCGCAGCACAGTCACAGCGAAAGCTGGGAGAGCGGCCTTTCTGAACATTTTTTAGATGTGAAGCATCTTATGGCGAAGCTTAATCCGGTGGTGGTGGTGGTGGTGGTGTGCCGCGTGCCCACCCTTAATGCGCATGCGCAAACAGTTAAAGAAAAAATAAAAATAAAAAACCTCCTCTCCCCCCTCTCTCCTCTAGGCATCCCTCCCCACGGCAACCACACCCTCACTGCGCATGCGCCTCCCTTCCTCTCTCCCCTCTTACACTCCCCCCTCTCTCCATCCCTGCCCGCGCCGTCTAACTCCCCCTGCGCATGCGCTTCCCTCCTCTCTCTCCTCTCCTACGCTCCCCCCCCTCTCTCCTCTACGCATCCCTGCCCACGGCGTTCACACTCCCCACTGCGCATGCGTGTCACCCCCTCTCTCTCCTCTCCTCCGCTTCCCCCTGTCTCGCCTCGCGACGCCGACGCAGGCAGCGTCTGCTAGCGAGTTTCTTGGTTGAAAAAACCGACTGCTCCCGCTGCACAACCTTTCACTGGCCATCCCGCATATATGGCAATGGATCTTGACCTCCAAGGTGGTGCCGGTGGAAGATTTCTCCTGTGCGTTGTTGAACAATAAAAATTCGCAGCGTGCGCGTTAACTAAAAGCGGAGTGCGGGTCTCTGTGTCCAGTCGGAGTCTTCTGTCTCTCATTGCCCATTAGCAGCGATTGGCATGTTCCAGTAGGAAACACTGCTCCATCACTGCCTGCTTTGCGCCTCCCCAGTTTTCTCTCCTGCGCAACGCTGCGATGAGCGCCAGCGTCAACGCCGCCGCCAGTGTAAGCGTTAGCGCCCGCTGCTTCACATCTACACATGGTTCCCTTTAGCGGGAGATGGTGTAATTTTTTTAAACACTCTTGGGGCAACTACTACAAGGCCACTTGCATGGTACCCACTACGCCATAAATCATCATAAGTTTTGTGGAGTGGGGGAAGCGTCTACTATGCCATTATTCGTCATTCTGCGGAAGAGGGTGGTACCCGCTACACTCTTGTGACGCATATGTGCACTTTGTTGATGCTGTGGCTGACGACGATGAAGAATTATGCCCCAGGCTTTTGTAATGGGTTGGAGCATTGATCAACCCACTCGTTACGCAATTCGCAATGCGTGACGCCTGGTTCTTACTTTAGGGCTCTAAAACGCTTTATAACACACATTAACGCGATTCATTACCCGACATGAATCTTGCATAGGGTCAGTTTGCACTGCAGTTTCAAGCAGCGGGGTAGCTCAGTGGTAGAGTGCTGGGCTGCCACGCAGAGGACCCGGGTTTAATTCCCGTTCTGTCATAGGTGTTTTTTATTTAGTTTTTTTTCTTATTTCGTGCGATATTGGTTACGGACACCGGCGGCGGCGGCGGCGGACAACTACGGCGCAGAAACGACCCTTGTTGTGATCCCATAACAGCTTTCGCTGTAAAAGAAAAACAGAGGCTGAGGCCACAGGGCTTCTTGAGATGCTGAGCGAACGTGGTGACGTCATCCTCAGTATGCCGCGTTATCTGCGACAGCAACACTGCTGAAGCGTGGCCTCCTCGATTAGTTCCGGTAAAGGCACGCCTAGAGTTGGTCACGGAGGCCATGGTTGAAGATACGAGATACGCTTGTTCACTTTGCGCTCGGCTGTTTGTCGTTAGTCCAGATATCGTGATCCAGCTGCAGAACATTCATTGCTATACTTACATAAACAGCGCTCTCGCAGTTCGGATCAGTGAGCGGCGGGAACCTTTCGTCGGAGTGCAGCACGGCTCCGCCAAAGGAAGCGAAGAGGACGTAGGTTTCCACGCCCACAATTTCGAGGCGCTCGCGTGGCCCGAGCAAGAAAACGTTTTTAAATGCGAAGCATTTCTTAGCGAACTTCGGCGACTTTGAGCGTATCTATCTATCTATCTATCTATCTAGCCGCCTACGACTTTGTGCTCTCCTGGCCGTATCGTTAATGGGATTTATACCAAATTTGGTATGCCATAACATGACTGTATGAAGAACATAAATGGCTGGTCATATCATGAAAATCATGACTAACTTGTCATGAAAAGTATGATTTACATGCCACGCTCATGGGCGGCTCGCGGCCGTTTCGTTAGCTTGATATACACCAAATTTGGGATTGAGTGACGTGACTGTATGACGAACATAAATGACAGGTGGTAATATGCAGATAATGACGTGCATGTCATGTACAACATGATTTACATGCCACGCTCATGGCGCGCTGACGGCCGTTTCGCTTGCTTGATATACACCAAATTTGTTATTTCGTGACGTGACTGTATGACGAACATAAATGCCAAGTGGTAATATGAAAATCATGACATGTCATGTGCAACATGACTTGCATGCCACGCTCATGACACTCTCGTGGCCGTTTCGCTAGCTTGAAATACACCAAGTTTGGTATTGAGGGACGTGACTGTACGACGAGCATAAATGACAGGTGGTAATATGCAAATCATGACCTGCATGTCATATACAACATGATTTACATGCCACGCTCATGGCGCGCTGACGGCCGTTTCGCAAGCTTGATATACACCAAATTTGGTATGGCGTGACGTTACTGTATGACGAACATAAATGCCAAGTGGTAATACGGAAGTCATGTCATGTGCAACATGACTTGCATGTCACGTTCATGACACACTCGTGGCCGTTTCGCTAGCATGATATACAACAAACTTCGTATTGAGGGACGTGACTGTATAACGAGCATAAATGACAAGTGGTAATATGGAAACCATGATATGTAATGTGCAACATGACTTGCATGCCACACTCATGGTACTCCCGTGGCCGTTTCGCTAGCTTGATATACACCAAATTTGCTGTTCAGTGACGTGATTGTATGACGAGGATAAATGACAAGTGGCAATATGCAAATCATGACATGTCATGTGCAACATGACTTGCATGCCACGCTCATGACACCCTTGTGGCCGTTTCGCCAGCTTTACATACAAATTTTAAGGTGAAAGCCTTTAATGTCTCATGTTCACGTCCGACGTCCGCCCGTCCGTCCGTCCCTCCAGCCGTGCCCTGGTAAAGTGCCAGATGGGCGCCGGGGCGCGCAAACGGACGCTGGTCGCGTTGGACTTTACAGCGCTCGCGCTTTGCTTGCGTAGCGTCACTGTGACCAGCGTCTCTAATCATGCAAGGAGAGAGACGCGCGCATCACGTTCCATTCTGACCGACCCCGTCTCAGTGGGCGCAGGCGTTCGAGGAACACACTTTGGAATTGACAGGGTGTCCGTCAATGTAAACGCTGGAACGTGGATGGCGTTCTGCACGATGCGCAGAGCGCGAGAATACGAACGCATGCGAAACGGAGGCAGATTGGTCTCGCGTCTCGTTGCGATTCGAGGTAAAAAATTAAGCGAAAATAAGTGGCAGGTTGTAACATGAAAATCATGGCATGCATGTCATCTACAATGCCATTTACATGCCACGCTCATGGTGCGCTTGCGTCCAGTTCGCTAGCTTGATATACATATTGCGTGACGTGACTGTATGACTAACACAAATGACAGGTCCTAACATGTAAATAATTACATGCATATTATGTACAGCATGATTTGGTCCTTGCTGGCTGCTTCGCATCACATCGATTCCCACAGTGCGTGGGATCTGCCAGTTTTTTTTTTTTTTCGCGTATTCCAAAGCTCCTGCTGCAGGAACCACGGAACAAAAAAAAATGCCCCCCACCTCCCCGAAGGGAATCGTGAGGAAATGCGAATGCATTTCGCGCGCGCTTCGCTCCATTTATATATACGTGCGAGCGAGCGGACGGGAGTGTGGGGCGCAGGTAGGAGAGAGAGCGAACGGCGAGAGAAGGAGCGGCGAAGCACTGCACCTACCCTCTGCTACACTCTCCACACACGCGGGAGCTCCGCCGAGCTTCCGCGATGCGAGCGCCCTCACACACCAGAGCGCGCTCCTCCTCTCCACTCACTCTCCGCTACTCCGCCCGCACCACCTGCTCCGGTTGCTAGGGGCGAGGATAAGCGCGCGCGCCCGCAGCTGTTGCTATGGGAGAGGGAGTGAGAGCGGAGAGATAAAAAATACACCATCTTCCGCTAAAGAGAACCATGTGTAGATGTGAAGCAGCGGGCGCTAACGCTTACACCGGCGGCGGCGTTAACGCTGGCGCTGATCGCAGCGTTGCGCAGGAGAGAAAACTGGGGATGCGTAAAGCACGCAGCGATGGAGCGGTGTTTCCTACTGGAACATGCCAATCGCTGCTAATGTGCAATGAGAGACAGAAGACTCCGACTGGACACAGAGACTCGCAGTCGGCTTTTAGTTAACGCGCACGCTGCGAATTTTTATTGTTCAACAACGCACAGGAGAAATCTCCCACCGGCACCACCATGGAGGACAAGATCCATTGCCATATATACGGGGTGGCCAGTGAACGGTTGTGCAGCGCGAGCAGTCGGTTTTTTCAACCAAGAAACTCGCTAGCAGACGCTGCCTGTGTCGGCGTCGCGAGGCGAGAGAGGGGGGGAGCGTAGGAGTGGAGAGAGAGGGGGGGGCGCGCATGCGCAGTGGGGAGTGTGAACGCTTCGGGCAGAGATGCCTAGAGAAGAGAGGGGGAGCGTAGGAGAATAGAGAGAGGTGGGACGCGCATGCGCAATGGGAGTGTGGACGCCGCGGGCAGGGATGCCTAGAGGAGAGAGGGGGAGCGTAGCAGGGGAGAGAGGAGGGGAGGCGCATGCGCAGTGAGGGTGTGGTTGCCGCGGGGAGGGATGCCTAGAGGAGAGAGAGGGAGAGAGGAGGTTTTTTATTTTTATTTTTTTAAAGGGTTTGCGCATGCGCAGTACGGGTGGTCACGCCGCACACCACCACCACCGGATTAAGCTTCGCCATAAGATACTTCACATCTAACACCTGCCGGCGCTTACCTCCTCAACCTATCCTCCTCCTCCTCCTCCGCGGACAACGCTGGACAACGCTGGACAACGCCGGACAACGCCGGACAACGCCGGATGCCTGACATAGCCCGACTATGAAATGCATTCGCATTTAAAATCACAATAACGTCTACATTAATGTTGGTCCTAGCTAAGCATGAAGTTTTATGTTAGAAGAATTGATCGCTGGGCGAGTTCGTAATCCATTACTACGAAGAGCTGCGCGAAAAACACTAGCTGCCAACCTCTAATCGTTCACGTGGTTTTCTTTCTTTCTTGTTGTTTATATCTGTGTTTATGTTCAATAAACATTAAGTTGCTAGTCTGTGCTTGTACGCGTGTTTTCTTTGTGCTAGTGTCTTTCGCGCAGTTCTTCGTAGTCATAGACGTTTTATCGAATTCTAAAACCTCCTTAGCTTCCCTCAAAGGGGAAAGGTTCTGCCGGGTGTGGCTCGTGTATCGCCATTTTGCCAGTGTCAGTGGTTGGCCCTTGTCACAAAGAGGCCCGTAACCAAATGCGTTCCACATGGCGGTTCTTAATATTCTGCCAGCATCGCTATACTGCCCGAACCAGGATGAACAGTCACACGCCGCTCTAGCAAGGATGTCATAGGGGATATTTCCGCTCAAGTCACGTGGCTCAACCGCACGTAAAGATAACCGGAGGTTCTTCTACTGCACTTCTGAGGGCGTCTCAAACACGTGGGTAGCATATGGCTCGGCCGGCACATGACTGTCTTAGTCCCCTACTTATTATTTCTTTTATTTAATAAGTATGTTCATGAGCTACGCCGACGGGACTGGTCTCAAGTATATTTGTCGTGAGGCGCCCCTGCGGTCACCATGTGTTAAACCATAGCCGTGGAACAACCAACGTGTATTTCAGAATCGGCGTTCAGGCTTCAGTCATCCTGGAGATCAGCATCGAGATGTTTCTCAAAGCGTGACGTCAAATCTGCTTCAGAAATAGCCATATGTGAGACACAGTATGCATTGCTTAAACTCGCTATGTCAGCTGTCAGCTGATATTTTATTCAAACTCCTAAGCTCGGGAAAAGGCAAAAAAAGTTTTTACCTTTCAGCCTCTCTTTCCCGACACTCGCACGACTGTGTAGTAATCACGTTAGCGCAATGCATTGTTGTTCTTCATACGACGGTCGCTGAGTGTGAATTGAATCTTGAGGTACGTAGCTGTATCATGAAATGATTAAGCGATTCCTTCCTGAAACTCTCACGACCAATAAAAACTGTGAACCTTACTTCGTTGTAGTTCTCTAACACTTTGCTACTGCTATGCATGTATCGAGTCCTTGGACATCCGGATTAAGCTGTTCATTTTCTTTGTTCGTTGTTTGCTTTTTTTTTCTGAACTTTTGTTTGACTGAGGCAGTACGGTCAGAAATGCTTCAACGCTGTCAAGCAAGTCTCGACAACGATCTTCAGAAGCGCCTTGCAAGACTCATCTGTTTACCGGCAAAATTCATCTTCCTTCAATGTCATTAATTTTCAAAGCACATTTTTAAGCCACAAAAGCATCGCTGTCTTGAACCCGTCAGGCTAATTCCTCTGATGAATTAGTTCATGATTTACTTCAGAGAAGTACGCTGAGCGCGTGCTGATTACAAGAACTGGGTAAGGAAGAAATAAAAATGTTTCTGAATGACACCAGCCGTTCGCTTAGCAAACTTTAAAGCCAAGTGCATTAACGGGGTACCTCTTAACGAGAAGTTCGTTCGCGCGTAAAATCATGCTGCTGCAGTATGCATGAGAACCTCCGAGACATTACTCACCCTTCTACTGCTTGCTTCCATCGCAGAAAGAAATCTTTAAAAGGTGTCCGCTATCTTTATACCTAAGTAACTTCGCAACGAGTGGCATGCTGTGCATTGGCGTGGTATCCGTTGGTACACAACGAAGTCTTAAAATGGTGACGGTACCAAGGATTCCGGAATGAACCCGCAATCGCAAAAGGTCACTGATGCGTTTTCCTAAGACGATTCAAAGGCGGCAGCCACCTTTTACCTGCGAAGCTGTTTACGCTGTCGGTAACTTGTGCTCCGTCGTACGAAAGTCCAACAGGTGGGTATGCGTCGCAGGAATTGGCCAAGCCCCACTACTGAGTACAACAGGTGCGAGAGTTAAACGAAAACTCGGCTCGGCGAAATGGAGCATGTGAAACATGTGAAGGAGAGAGATAGAAAGAGCTAATAGAGAGAAACAGCGTGAAAGCGAGCGAAAGAAAGCGAATACAAAGAAATAGACAGAAAAAAATAGAGATAAATAAAGGTTATAAAGACATAAAAAAGATAGAAAGGCCGAGATCGACATAGAAAGAGGGAAAAAGAGAAAGAAAGGAAGGGAATAACGTGAAATAAACATAGCAAGAGCGAGTAAAGGCGCATTTCACGGGAGCCGCATTCCCTTGACTAAAGACGAGCACACAAAGCGCTAATACATAAAGCAATAACGGTGGGATCGTAAGACACAGCAAGATTGGGCGGTGTAGTATAATTGAACTGCTTGATCTGATGACATAGTTCATGTTTCATTTCGCATTGTGCAGCAAGCCCTAATTAACTACACTCTAAACAGAAAAACGCCCAGGTGGGAGTTTTTGGCTTGTCCTCTAGATCACACCCATCTGTACATCTTTCTATGCCCACAAGATGGGTGTAAATAAAAAACGCCCACGGAGGGGCATATATAGGGCGTAGGTTGGGCAAAAATTTTACTCCCATTGTCACCCGCGGTGAAAAGCACACGGGGTTTTATGGTTCTTACTTGGGAGCATTTTCGTTGTAATTAAGGTATTATTTTACCCCCCTTCTGGGCGTTATAAGGGGGCAGAACGGGAGTATTTTCACGTGACCACATTCTTTTTTGTTTTTTTTTTAAATTTAATTTCGGAGTAAACAGGAGGAATCTAGGGCGTTTTAGCTTACCTTTCTTGGGAGTGCTTCTGGTATTGAGTGGGAGTAACCATTGCAGCCAAAATAATTCCCTCTGAGCAAGCATTCTTGCAAGATTGCAATTTAAAAATTCAGAAGCGAGTTAAAGCTACGGTGGGGCTTATTTACGGCGGAAACACCAAAGCAAGAAATAAGGAACTTATGAAAGTTCCCGCTTATGCACTACGAGAGCACACAGACTGAAGACTGACAGAATATTTATTGTGAACGTCAAAATGCACACATAGTACTGCTCGTGTTGTTTCTAGGAATGAGCATATTTATGGACAACAAGACTTGTACAGCACAGGCACGGCGCATCAGTGCCAGCCACTGATGCATGCCAACCTGTAATAAATGAATGTAATTGTCAAACAGACAACACAAATTACGAATTGGGACTGTAAAAAACACAGAACATGCAATATTCAATTGCAAGTGCTTATTGCACTGCCTAGGCTGCTACACTGAGCTCACGAATTTATCAAGATGTTTTTGAACGCTTTGCCGGTTTGGTACAACTTGCAATGCGTCTCAAACGTACCCTGCCTGCACAAGAAGCAGCATGAGACCCGGCAGCACAGTGATGGCTTAGTAGGCAACATGCACCATGCAGCCATTGCATGCAAGAAAGAATCGCTGATTCGTGCTCATTTGATCGTTGCACAACCACGCGCGCACACGTAAATTGCAAACAGACGAGGCGACCTCCCTACCTTTCGTCCGCTATGCTCCTAAACGTAAGTTTAAAATCGCAGCTAAGTATCACCTACTCTTATCGCATCGCTTTGAGAAGAAAAACAAAATAAAGCTGAAAATTGCGAGAAAAAAAAACATCTTATCGTTTATAGGCAATTTCAGTGAGATGAAAATTATTGAAACCGCACGCATTCTGAGTGGTCGCAGGCTGCAGCAACTTAACTACGCTCGCTCTGCTTGCAATCATTTTCTCGCCGAGTGTTGCACGCCGTCGCACGAAACACCGAGCGCTAACAGCATAAAATAACAACACACAAAAAGCAATCCAATGCCCGTGGTGATCTGAAGTTGCGATTACCACACGGCGGCCTCGCCAATCGAACTGCACATATACGTTACCTACAGCGCTATCTTTGCATGTACAGCCGCCCATTTTTTGAACCTAAGCGCGCGAGCATCCACGACCGAGTCAAAATAAGCGCGGATTCCAGGCGTCCCAGAGTGCGGTTCCCGGAACAGCCTGGTGGAAGGCAGCTGCACAGGAATGTTCATCAGGCAGGCACACGCGCGTGTTCTCGTTCATTTCGCCGCCATGCTTCGTTATACGGCGCTTATCGACTGCGCGGTCGACGCTCGCGCGTTCAGTTAAATAAATGGGCGGCTGTACGGTCACACGATCACAGGTATAGTTCTACGCATTCCTGATTTTCACCTCCGCTCACACACAGCTATTAAAAGTATACTCGCTTCCAAAATACAAAACACGTAGTGTCACGGAGGAAACAAGTGTTTCCGTCATCTCGAAGCTGACTACACCGCGAGCCTTTCTACAACTGATGAAGTTGCACTAGCGCGCACACACACCAAAAATAACGCACAAGTTCATTCAGAATAACTTACCATGTGTCCTTGGCCTCAAAATTGTGGATAACACCGACGACTTCGTATGAATCGCACTGCACAACCGCCACCGATCAAAATGGCTGCCTCAACGAACGGAACGACGCACCCTTCCCGCGCTCCGACGTGTTCCTCCGCTCTGCGTGTAGTTCGGCGGTCCCGGGTGCCGGAGCACGGAGTCCAAAGGCGCGCTTCTCACGAACGAAAAAGAAGAGCGTTGGCGCTGTGCGGGTTATTTAAAACTTGCCTGTTGAAGTAACTTTTGAGAAGTTGACGCTGAGGCTGAGAGCGATTCTGTTTGCTTATTAGTTCTTGACCAAATGGGCGTATTTGATACACCCTTCTGCCCCGCGTCAATATTTTTTTTTCGGTTACTCCCAATTTACATCGGTTAAACTCCCATATTTTCTGATTTTTGCTAGTCAGGGTAAAATAGCGGTTTTAGCCCATTTTACCCCCCTTCCCAGGGGAGTTGGTATCTTGGGCTTGGGTGGAAGAAGGGCATATCACCTCCTAAAAAACGCCCATATGGGCTAATTTCTGTTTACAGTGTATGTACTGTCAGTGGGCCATTTAAGTTAATAAAATATTCCTTTCTTATCATATGGTATTGCGACGAATTATTATGTTAAGAGCCTGCGTTCCAAACTCTACTTAGGAGCCGAGGCCGCTTGTCAGGCTCTATAGCCGCTGCTCACGCTCCTGTAAGAATTCAGGGCGAACGAACCCTAATCAAACTTGAACGAATGAGTTCGGTTCAGTGAAGTTATTCAGTTCCGAATACGCATATTGCACTGTTGTTTCTTGTATCCCGTCTATCGTCTCGCATAACAAGTTTCGAATATGAACGCCGCATAGCATTGCCAGCACAACAAGCCTGTACCGCTTATTGTTCAGTGTTTACGCGGTAAATGGAATCCCCATGTACGCGAATTTGGGATCGGCGGGTAGTATACATCAAAGTGTGCGAGGCCCGTCGCATCATTCACCGTCGAATGAAAGTACCACGCGGGAAGTCTGCTCCGTAGCACTAACAGGGCTTCTTAATAAGCGCGCCATGTTTGCAAAGCCTTCCTTTGAAGAAGGTACAGCCGACTTTCGGAAGGCGGCTACCTGTAAGGCTTCTGAGGATGCGGCAGGCGAGCCTATTAGCGAGCAATGCCTTATTGTCATTCCAGGACTCTGATCAGGGATTACTGTCGAACGCACGTGCAAGCCATGTTCGCTAATTTCCAGGCCGTTGCCTTGAAAGGAAAGCAATTTAAGACGCGCCAGTGTTTACTCGACTAGTCATTTTTAACTTGACTAGGGCGCTCGTCTAGTATGATTAAAAGATGTGGCACGTGAAGCTGCTCTCGGTGGTTCGTCAAAACGTTTTGAAATATGAACCGGGAGAAAACCTTTTGCTGCTCTCTTTATATTCTTTCGCATCGTGGTTCTTAAGGATGGAATGAGAAGCCTTCGATGCGATAGAATGGACGTTGAAGGAATATAGAAGAGCGCGTGTAATGATGGCGCGTTCATAACGAAGCATACACGTAATGAAAGCACCATTGTCTTTCTAAGAACCGTAACCTTAGGAGCTGATAGCGACCGATGGCTGACCAGAACGACGCGTGACTTTGTGATCATTCTTCATTCTTTGTTATTCTACAAATATTAAAAAAGAATTCAGGATTCAGGCTTAGATGTAGGTACATGTTAAACAATCCCAGATGGCCGTAATTTTTAAAGCCCTCCACTCCGGCGCCTCTCTCAATAATATCGTGATTTTAGGACATTTATTCTCAACAATTATTATTATTATTATTATTATTATTATTATTATTATTATTATTATTATTATTATTATTATTATTATTATTATTATTATTATCCTACACACTTTTTATAA
>JALIZH010028770.1:0-48154 GCA_030522465.1 Rhipicephalus appendiculatus | reverse complement strand
GACAGCAGAGATGACAAAAGAAGGCAACCAAGAAAAACAAGAAAAAAAAAGCGAAAAGCTGATTCGTGTGATGACTATAAGGAACGCTGCTATTAATTAAATTGTTCAGTACATTTTCTTTTTAAGCAACACATGAAATAAACCTGCTTTTCCTCTTTAACTCTCAATATCTCAAAATCAATTTTTTTCATTACATCTGACCCATTATCTAAGTAACTCGAAAAAAACAGAAGGTTGATTTATTACCAGAGTAGTCGAAACCTCAATTCGAATCTACTGAACTAGAATAGTGTACGTATGCGGAATAGTTTTGATTATTTTGGCTGTTTTTCATAAAAAATATTGACTCAAAATTATTTGTTTTGCTAAAAAACAATTCACAAATGTCAGTACTTCAAATGCCATTGTAATTCTAGTTCCATTGCAAGAAGAGACGCTGACGAATAAAATGAAACAAACCCGAAGGCCTTACATCTATTAGTTTCAGAGAAAATGGGTCTTAAAGATGCCTTAAAATACAAGGGAGGTATAGGGCGTACTCTGTGCCCTTAAGTGTTCTTGAGTACTTTGTAATGCGTCAGATTGCATCTGTAGCGCGAGTTGTTTGTCTGTTCCCGTTGTTTTGAACACCATCCGAGATATATTGTGAGTTGTATTGTGATTGATACTTGCCGGGTGTGCGGCATTGCCGGGTGTGCGGCATATTTTTTGTTTGTGTTATCAAATCTTGACTCTGACTTGGTTATCGGACTACAACCGGCGGTCGCTGGCGCACTAAAAGTACCTTCCTTAAATTGTCCGTGCTTTTGTGGGGCGTTTCGGGGGGGCCGATACGTGAGCCTTTGGAATCTGCCTGGCGATTGCCTCCCGATTAACTTGATCAGTGGCACTGGCTTTACGGAAGGAGATGTATTTTGACTGAGAAGGGGAAATTTAAATCATAAGTCCGAATATGCGCGGTGAAACAGCGGCGGCAAAATAGCATTAAACCGCTGCCCGGGAAAAACGCCGCACTCCTTTCCACCAAAAGGTCTTTTTCATTTTCCATATCTTTCCGAAAAGGATGTGATGATGCAATGAAATTATGATGAACTCACCTTCAAACAATGTGAAGGCCGTGGCTAATAGGAGTAGAAAATCTAGAGAATGTCTATTACGGAAAATAATGTTATCACTTTCATCCCTGCAGTTTAGGAGAAAGGAAGTCGCGAGGGAGTCTTGCACGCATCTGCGCAAGCTTCCGTGCTCGCAGCACTTCACGGGCTAGGGCCTAACAGCCGGCATCTTAAACCCGAACAGCGGCAAGCATTAGAAATTGTATAGTGAGAGCCGCCCAGTCATCACCGTTGACAAGCGAGCAGCACTCCGGTTTGGCAGCACTGCTCATATCCGTGGTAATTATTGGACGGCGCGCACTTATGCCGTTTCTAACGCTTGACGCAGTTCGGATTTCCATTTGAAGCCGATAGTAAAGTCGTCAGCAAGCTTAACACGAACGCTTCGACGCGTGACCTGGACTAGTTTGACTTGATACCAGCCGCGAAGGGCTTGGCGCTGTTGCCCAGATAATACCTCCATATGCTTGGATAGTATGTCAGCATGCATGGGTCACATCTCGGCAACATAACCCAAAGCTACGCGGCGCTAGCGCCTAGCGCCAATCAAACTGTTTGAGGACAAGCTGCGGAATTTTCGTGTTAAGCTTGCTGACGACTGTATACATAACCATTTTCATAAGGAATAGCGCCGGAAGCATTCGGCCGTCTATCTGTCACATCACATTGTCACGTCGTACAAAACGTGCTAAGGTGCGAGGCCAGAAATATAGTCGCTCGCGCATTTCGAGGCGGCTGGTGCCTATATCTTGAAATCCTGTGGAAGTGACAGTGCTGGCGAAAGAGACAATTTTCAAAATACGGTCCAAGTACATCGGCGTCGTCTTGTCTGCCTCTTCCCTGTTGATAAATGCACTCCTCGTGCAGAACACAGCTTAGCTTAAGTTCTTGACGACTTGAAACCAGACTGGCTCCGTCTTCATAAATATATGGTTGCTCTCAAACTCAGCTGTTTTCTTTCCATTCGTTACCAAACCACGCATCAATCTGTCGAATGTTCACCTTTCAATGCACTCCTTGTGTGGTCCCATCCGTGGCGGTCGCATTTGATGAAGAGGCTCATCTGATGCTAGAGATGCTAGAGGCTCATCTGATGAAGGCGAAATGCTAGAGGCTCGTCTGTTGTGCGATGTCAGAACACGTTAAAGGACATCAGATGGTCGAAATTTCCGGAGCCCTCTACTACGGCGTGCTTCATAGTGATATCACGGTGTTAACACGTAAAACCCCAGATATTATTATTATTATTATTATTATTCTACTCCCTGTAGATTCACGAAAGGAAGTGTCTTGGCGTTCTTACGTAAAATCACCTTTACATGACCGCGACAATGAGGACTCTCTTCATTTATAATATGCACAGATTCTTTCCATTTCGCACTCTTTGTTTGACTGGGACTGACAATTTGGAAATAGCGTTACCTCAAAAGGGCTATCAGAATGAAAAAAAAATCGCAGCATATCCACGGGGTGAATGATGATGAGTGGGTCGAAGCTCCGGAGGGAATCATCGGTAAACCGTGAAACTCTTCCGTGAAATTCGCCCAGTACATCATATAAAGAGTGTGAAACACCGTGTATATAATAAACAAACTTTTATTGTACTGTTGGTTTACGTGGTCCCTTCATTATCACCGCTTTGTGATCGGTGAAATGCAGGGAAAGTGGTGATGTCACATATGGCACGGTGTGGGGCCATATGTGACATCTCCACGTATGACCTACCTACGGTGGCTACCTACTACTACTACATACTACAGAGGAGGGACAGACCCACACCCTAAGGAGCTTCGCCCCTATAAAAGAAGAGGTTATCTTAGTGATAACGTCAGGCATGGGTTGGGAGTACAGGATGACTGGTTTTACCTTTTATTTTTTGTCACATGAGCGCAGCGCTGGTAACAAGCGTTGATGTCAATTCAGGCGGGCAGCTTACGTTGCCCTGTTGCTACATGACCATGGTTATCCGAGACCACAATTTTCATTGTATACGATGCGAGAGGAATGGGCGTTCGATGGATCGCTGCAACGCATCACTTATCTAGTGAAATGGAAACTCTCACATTTCACCAGTGGGCTGATATATAGGTACGCGCGGAGTAAGATGGTGGCAGAGTGTGCGGTATTTGTTTGGTGACGGCTTGCTTGATGGCGGCTCTCGGTATGACTTTGCGCAAGGCACGCTTCTCCCTAGTTGTAGGCGTCCTTGCACATCTCCTTGTCGTAAATGGGGGAGCCATCACCGCATACATCGGCGTAGTGTTCCATGCAGACGTCCGGAATGGAGTCTCGCGCGGCCTTGGATACCCAGAGTGTGCACTCTGCGAAGTAAGAAAAAAACGCACTCATGTACAAAGCATTTACAGTTACTGTTAGTAGTAGTTGTAAACATCAGTAGCAGTATTGCCAGTAGTAGCAGACATCTTGGTAACATGTTTTTATTTGTCTGCGTAACTCCGTAGTGTCAGTGACCAGCACTGACACAAAAGAGAAACAGCCCTTTTGCTATAAACACATGCCTTTTAGCTATTTCCTACGCTGAGCAGGCGGTCGTGGTACCTTCGCTGTAAGTACAGTTTTCGTGGTTTCCACACGATGGCGCACAAGCATGGTCGTGTGGTTTGGTTTCATAATTCACGGGCTTCTTTAAACGCCTGTAGAAATCACCATGCATCGAGTACTTCGCCATAAAAATTGTACTGGTTGCTTCTTAATTCCCTCTCTAACACTCGTGTCCCTGGAATGCGTATTAAAGGTTTCCCTTATTGATCATAATTAATCGTATAATTAAGCTCAAAAATACAATCTATTCCAAGAGCCACCGCCTGAGGGCAGAACGTACCATTACTTCCACCCAGTGTCGTCAACCGGTTTTTTTTAAAGGCCCTGTATATCTGCGCTATTAACAAGTGTACCACACTTTTTATTATTTTGATACAGTTGAAACTAGCTTTTACGAAACCTTGCTTTACGAATTTTTTTATTTAACAAAGAAATTGGGATTCCCCCCACAGTTTACCGTAGGCTTACCACTTTTACGAACTCGAAATAATGAAACGAACTTCGCCGCCAAACCCGATTTAACGAAGCATTCCGTGAAATAAAGATGAATAAGAAAATACATTTTTCAAAATTTATGGCGTCTAGAATGTCTG
This sequence comes from Rhipicephalus appendiculatus, assembly GCA_030522465.1. Lineage (NCBI taxonomy): Eukaryota > Metazoa > Arthropoda > Arachnida > Ixodida > Ixodidae > Rhipicephalus > Rhipicephalus appendiculatus. The sequence goes on along the minus strand of JALIZH010028770.1, from coordinate 43,884 downwards.
GCAGTGTGCTGCCAGCAGAGCGGTGCAATCGACGCAGCGGGGCCATTCTCATTTCGTTTCTTGCGAAACTACAAACCGAAACTGCACGGAACGACAGAGGGCGCAATTCCTTCCAGGCTTTGGGTCAGTTCCACCAGATGGCGAAAGCGCGCATTAACTCTTACCTGCGTCATGTTTAAGCGCGCAGGTGAGAGTTAATCCACCTATGAAGAACTGTGCATAAATGTGTCATATAAGTGCGAGAAGGAAAGAAGTGTAAATTTAAGGGCTCGTTTGCTTTGTTAAAAATAAATGCGAGGTTATTTCAGGGCAGTCAATATTCTATTGCAACAAAAATATTGTCTTAATAGGTTATTTGTGTAATAGTAAATAATGTAAATTAAGTTGTAATTAAATATATATTGATTCTGCAGTCATTGGTGCTCCGTTTTGGCATAAATATAATGAAATCTCAGGCTAGAAATATAGTGCAAATTCATGTTTGGTTATGTACATTTTGAGAACAGAAAATTTGTATTTTCACATGGCTCGCAGGAAGCGGTACGTCGAACGACTCGTCGAACGTGGTAGTTCCTTCAGAAAAGTGATAATATGCAACAGTACACTGCAAAATGAAGTTAAATAATGACGAATTTAGCATGCAGAAGGGTCAGTGCATCTAGGTCTTGATATAACTTGCTGTTTCTTAGCCCCTAGTTGATACAAATAGCGAAAACGAGTGGTGTACACAATTGTGTACACAGCGTGTCAAAGGGTTAATGGCAAATACAGTGACATGGTAGCTTTTGTGAGCCTCTGCGATACAGTTTTAAATTTGGAAGGTCCGAAAAGTCCCTGTGTCTATTTTACGAAGTTCCCGGTTTAACGAACTTCAGCGCGGGTTCCGTTGACTTCGTTAAATCGAGGCACAACTGTATTCCAAGGGATTGGTTAGAGGGGCTCCTTCCTTTGACAGCGTGATGAAGCCAGGAAACAATGAGAGAGATGAAATCATAGGGGAAATAATTTGTAGTTTTTAAAGGAGTACTGACACGAATTTTAAATATTTTCGTGTTGTTCCTCTAAATAAGAACGCGGGTGTCGGTAACCCTAAAAAGAGTGTCGCGGTGCTTGGGAATGCATCGAATATATTTTTAATACCGTTACCTTAAAACAGCAATTTCGGTTTCAGTATCAAGACGGTGGCTTCGCAGTGACGTTTCAAGAGAGGTCTGATGTCACGGGAAGCCTGCAACTTGCGACATACTAGCAACAGTTGCTTGTTTGCTGTCAGTCGCACGTGGTTCCCGTAAATAACGATGAGTAAATTGTCGTCTAGAGACTCTGAGAGTGATTTCCGGGATTCAGGCAGCATGCAGGACGCAAATTTTGCGAACCCAGTTAACTGTGTTGATTTGTCGTGATGATGTCCATTGAGGTGGGGCTGGCTTGCAGATGCTGGGCGACGAGCTTTAAAATCAAAGTAAAATATTTTGTACCCGGTGCGTGGAGAGCGATGACAGTGCACACTATGGAAACGAAAGGTGTCCCTTTTGGGGTGCCTCAAAATCGTGTCAGTACACCTTTAACTGTAGTGTGGTAATTACGACCTGATTGCGAATGAATTAAAAACGGGCGAAAAACACCGTTTCGGAACGTGGTCCCGGAGCCCACAAGAATTGAATAACGCGTGCCATGCTTTAGCTATGACAGCCAGCGTTGCCCATCCATTCTGCTGGGTATTACTGCGCGTGTAGTTTTTGGAGTGTTAACTAGCGCCGCTCATAGCCAAGGCGGCAAGTGTGGAACACTCTTTCTGCCAGAGCGTGTATGCCACCTCGCATGCTACCTAAAGGCATCAAGTGTGTCGGGACGACGCGCTCGCCATGAAAGAATCGTGTGACGTATTGTGTGATGAAGCTCGCCTTTGACTATCATTTAGGTTTGCATTCATTATATAACATTGGGATATTCTGGACGTGTGCGGCTGATTGCGTCTGGCTCACTCGTGCGCTCATGTTTGTTTTTCGTACTTCGATTACGCATACAATGCTAAGTATTATGGCATGTTAGTGCGGCTTCATAATGAAACAATAGGTAGCGCCGAAGAACTCGTACAGAAAAGAGGCAACACAAACTAATTCTCGCAAATAAAATATCATCCAAATAAGGTCGTATTTAAAAGGGTTATGGCGGTTGTCCGAATACTGCGGATGGTGTATGACTGAATCAATTCAGGGTGCATAAATACGTGCAGCAATACGCGTTCCAAGGTAAATTAAGAGCAATACTTACGATCTCCATGGTATGGCAGTTCTAGAATAGCACAGTTCTTGTAGTCGGTGTAGAGGAAGTGCCCAGTTGCACGAGGACGGTTTTCTGCGAATCACAAGGAATGTGGACACGGGACGTTTTCTCTAATGTCTGCATTGCTATAATAAGAGATTGTGGGCATGTGCGTGCCAGAATAGGCACGCAAGATAATAATATCGATGCCTCTGTGTGGTGCAGCAATCAAAACAATGATATGTAATGTGACACGAATTAAAAATCCAAGAGCCTTATCTGCCTCATCAGCCGCTGGCTCTTGAAAACACGGTGACTGGCACAAAAACTTACGGGACCTCATGAAGATCCCATTAAATCATGTCTTCAGCCAGAATCAAACGTAGGTATCATGCCTGGCACTCCAACATTCTACCGCAGAGCCACGACACTTCTTCGAAATCGCCTTGGAATAAATCCCTATACAGTCGTCATGTCTAGCAAGGAGTCGTGTTCGCAGATGTAACATTGCATGGCAGAAGCGAACATAGGATCGCACCAGGCTTCACACCGTGTGAACTGCGCAACGAGTCGATGGTTGAAAGCTGCCAACCCGTGACAATGGTCAGAAGCGTAATTAACCATTATCATCATCCGCGGCATCAACAATGTCTGCTGATACTCACAGGACCTCTTAAGCTCTGATGATGATGATGATGATGATGATGAAATAGCCACACTTCATGGCTTTTGCCTTCGAGTCAACTTAAGCGAATGCTTATAAGGAACCCTGCGAGTCTCATTATAATAGTAATGGACACTAGTGGCAAAGCTGGAACGAAAAATAAACGTCGTTTTTATGGGCGCCATACGGAAAGGCCCGAGCTGATCTAAACTCGCCATCCCCTCCAACTCTGGCGATGCCGTGATATGAGTGAACTAATGTCAACACGATGAACTCCGTACGTCGGCCCTCCTCTGAGGTGATCATCAGAACTTTGGGGTTGCCAATTGGGTAGAAGACAAAATGGGGCTCGTGTAGTTGAGCCCTCGGTGCCATTTTTCATTTGTTTAATGTTCGAAGGAGCGGATTACCTGTGCATGTAAAATTGTGTCTGCTACTTCAACTTTTTTTTGTCCTGTATTTTTGTAACTCACCTTAATGTGTACAGTTTATGACCTCAATAATGCGGGAAAGATGGACACTGAATGGGTTTTAGAAGTGTTGTTAATTTACTACCTTTCCGGCGAACTGCCAGGTAACGCGACTGCCGTCGTCATCACATGGCTAATTCGGTGGGAAAATTAAACGGTGTAAACAAACTCTTTGTGCGGTGCACGAACGAGATCGAACCCAAAAATCGCCTGTTTCACTCGGCCTGGCTGTTTCGTTCGAAGTGAAAGCGCACTTTCTGGCCCACAAGAAAACCGTAGACATTTGTAATTATGTTCATATTGCATTTTACAACACGGGAACTTTGTCATAAATGGCGAAGGTAAAAAAAAGGGACTACTAGTTCGACGTTCGTGGCCGCCTCCTGTAATATACGTGATTGTGTTGAATTCTACTGCGCGGAAATGCAAGCTCGATGTTTTTCTCCTTCCTATACTTTGCAAGATTCTGCAGAATTGATTTCCAATAATGAATGTCCGTGTGCTTCAGCTTCTCAATTAATTCATCTTCGCACTCCTGGTCGCTGGCACCCCGATTCGCTGGACCACCGGACCAGCACGAAGTTTTCGTCATCTGACAGGCTTCTTTTCTGAGACATGTGTTTGTATTCCCTTGTAGTGTTGCGTTACCACCAAGTGATTATCATGTTTTCATTATCTGTGCTGACGCATATGAATTCCCTTGTAGTGTTGCGTTGCCAAGAAGTGATCATCAATTTGTTACTATCCGAGCTGACACATGTGTAACCAAGCTCACCATCTATGCCACTGTCGAGCAAAGAATCTGCACATCTCGGACTCCCGGTACACAGCGAGTGATTAACACAAATAAATGGTGGCCGGAGCCGCAAAATTGCGACACGCGGCGCTGTTGTTCACGAGCACGCTAATGGCGAGATTGCCAAGCACATTCCATTTTCCAAAGCAGGGGTGGCCGGCGGAAAGCAGCCTATCTTGCTGTTGGCCCATCCGAAAGCCCACATCTTAAAGAAAGGCACAAACTTAAAGGCACAAACTAAAAAAAGCACCTTCCGATGTAAAACTGCTATGCTATAACACCTTAATCAGAACTAAACTAGAATATGCATGTATCGTTTGGGATCCGTATACTAAAACTAATATCAATAACCTCGAGAGAGTGCAGCGAAAGGCAGTTAGATCTATATTGCCACGCGCGTTTCTTATTTTGCTCTATTCGGTTCTTCGCCCTCAAAGTCTGTCAGCAATGCTCAGCGCAAACCGCGCCTGACTGTTCTAGAAGCTTCGCGATTACTGTAGACCGTTTTGTTAAGATTGTGCGCAAGACGCGAACACTCGAGCTTATTCCAGAGCTTGTGCGACAACGAGTGATAAGACTGGAATATTCTATGACGCACGTATAAATGCCGACGCGCTTCACCGCTTGCCAGTTGATCGACGGCCGACGCTCTGCTCGCCGCTATCAGTGCCAGCGTGTATTGCTGTAATCTGACTTTCTGTTTACCGGCCACAAGTTCGGCCTAATAAACAGTTTCATCTTGGACACGTCGCCTGCTGCCTTCGTCGACGTCACACCCACGTGACAATATTTAACAAATTCTCAAGACTGGATTCACCCACAGAACTTATGAAAGCTAACCATATTGAACTACTCGAGATGAGAAGACAGAAGCAGAGACTGGAATTTCTTAAACTACTTTACACGAACAATTCACCACTAGACTCATCTCTATATCTATCACCCCTATTAACCCGAACCACGCGTTACCGTAGACAAAATGCACTAACACCTTACTTCGCGAGAGCAAACACATTTAAGAATTCTTTTTTTCCCTCGCACAATAACAGAATGGAATTGCATAATCGAATCGACACCTTAATGCTGATTATTATTGATTTGTTTTATAGCGTTTCGTCAAAGATATTGACTCTATTTCTGTATTATTGTTTTTGTTTTGTATTAATTTTAATTTCCTTTCAATTCTTTTGATTTTTTTTTGTTTGTTTGTTCACTGTTGTACCATTTTTGTTGACTGTTGTAACATAGTCACTGTTGTACCATTTTATTGCCCTCCCTGCTTGGACTACGTGTCCGCAGTATTTGATAAATAAATAAATAAATGATAAATAAACGCTTGTTCATCGCTTATCGGCAGATGTGACTATGCACACGTTATCCTTTACGGCTTTTTTTTTCCCCGCTGAAGTTGCGAGCGACCGCATCTTTATGGCACTTGCCCAGAAAAAGCTGCCAGTTGGAGTGCTTTCCACCAGCCACCCCTGCTTGCGAAATTGGAATGTGCTTGGCACTCTCGATATCAGCGCTCTCGGGAAAAACGCAGCGCCGCGTGTCGCAATCTTGCGCTCCTGCAACCGGTCACTTGTTCCGATCTTTTTCCGTTGAGACCGTACATGACATTGTACGCCATGTAGTCAAGGCAATCTGTTCGAAGTATCTTTCATACTACATACCACACGGTGCACACGCAGAAATACTGCGGGGCGACATGTACAGTAATAAACAATTCAAATGCGAACACGGTATGCCCAACTAAAACGCTTTCTTTGGTTTTCGTGATCGCTTGTGCGCCTAATGTGGGGGGTGGTTTCGGATAGCACACTTAGCATGGGGTATTGATGGGAAATCGTGCTCTGTGGTTTTTTTTTCGCAAAAGGTGCTCCACTTCATTTCTCTTTCGCTCTTGCTTTGCCCTTGACTGTCCCTTCCCCGTTGCGTCAAATACACCCACCCTGAGAAGAACAGAGAACTGAGTTAGTTGGTAAGTACGCGCATTTATGGCAGAACAAGATAAGGCGCTAATGTTATTTTTACGGCTGCCAATAAGCTAGGTAAGATATCTGTCGCTGTGCAGAGAAAGAATGAGCGAGTAATAGGGGGAGGGGGGGTGACAAGAAGCGGACTGACATGTGTGTCTTGTCCGTGGTTCTAGCTAAGTTAAACCGATTTCCAGATGAACTTCCGCCTACTAGCCCAACTTGGTGTTCAACTCAAATGCGCCTGTGGCATGGTGAGTTCTGCACTTCATGAGTAATTGAGTATACAGCGCAGACTTTCTCAATGCTGCGCTCCAGCAGACTGAACCCCTCTCCGCCGATGTGCATGGAACGTGAATCGTGAGCGTGCTGGACTCACAAAAACACTATGTGCAGTAAATACATTCGTCATCTTACCCATAGCACCTTCATTCTTCTAGCCTTATCTATGGCATTTCCGAAACATCTGCCCAGGCCCGAAGCCAGAATATTTTTTCGGGGGGGGCGGGGAGGGGGGGGCACCCAGTGAAAACCTTGAAAACCACCTATTTTCATTATTTATTCGCGGTAAAACACCCCCGTCCATATTAATTTCGGGGGGGGGGGGTGCCCCCCCCCCCCCCCCCATGGCTACGGGCCTGGGTGTGCCAGTCGGTGGCCTTACCTTGTTTCTGTCGGATTTGCTACTGTGAATTTTCCATTCACCTGTTCCACTGATGTGATTTAAATAAAATCATAATGAAGTTTCCGGGTTGGTACTTACTTGATCCGATGGAAAATCGGGTTTCATCTGGTGTACTTCCTGGACTGTGGTAGAAAGGAATGTACTTTCTGTAACAGAAAATAAGTAGTATCATTGCTGGAAGCCTCTGAAGCTCTTAACAAATTATGGTGACCTGATACTGCCGAGTTTTATTTTTAGCATATAAAATGCCTCTTCATCTTTCTCACTCAGGCCTTTTCTAAAACAGCCTGCGTGCTTTGGTGTCAGTAGTGATTTATCTTGATAAGTTTTAACCTTTCTGTGGGCGTTGAGAAATTCAAAAAATTGTGAAGATGTTTTACCACTTCTGTGATCTCCGAAGACTATCGCTCTAAAAGATGCCCTCATGCCCTGGTGCAGCTCACTGGCACAGCTCGGAGGCAGCTCCTGCAGCTGCTGTGGCAGTTGTGACGTGATCATAGAGGGCGGTGGTGAGCTTTGGGCTGGGCGGAGCCTACGTGCCGCGACGTCGTTACAAGCGTCTTAGTATGTCGACGGCACCCACAACTGTTTACAAGAGTGGAATAGGTCTATAAGATAAATTTTCTACAAGAGGTTGGCTAGGTAGCCAGTGATAACCATCATGGTATCCTTCTTGGTCCATAATCCGGAAAAGATAGCACGCGCTTTCCATTGCCTCAAGAATTTTTAAAATGGTACATCGACACAAAGCACGTGTCCCCGTTTCTTATTTTTATCTTGAAAGACGCAGGGAATGCTCGCAAACGCAGTAATGAGCTCCCTTCGCTGCAAGATGGTAGGTGTATGTGTCGAACTTCTGGGGAAATTCGCTTTTATTTTACCTCGAACAATGACGTACACCTTGTGTTCCTATAATGTAACACTGAATGTCTTGCGAACGTCCACGTACCTGCCTTTACCGTCGTCTCCAACCAGCGACCACACGTACGTAGCAGTCTGCGTCTCGGGATCAATCTCTGCTCTACGCGCAGAGAGGCACTCCAGGACGGAGTCGTTGTTGGTGTCAATCATTCCGATGGGATTTTCAAATGCTTGAAATATCTGCGAATGAAATGCCGTCAGTATTAGCTCACAAAGAACACAGCTATTTTAGTTTTAGAAATTGTTCGACGTGCTCTTTTATTGCAGCACGTAAATGTGTATCTTGGGATTAGTATTACAGAACATAATTTGTTGTACATGTTTCCGATGCATTGCGAACCCATTTCACACCATATTGCTGTCTCCTGGTAACCTATATTCACAAAGCTGTTGTGAAGAATGATCGGCGTTTTGCTACAACAGGCGGGTATGTGTAAATGGGATTATAATTCTTTAAAAACGAAGCATCACTGGCTTTTCGATCCATGTGTTTCTTTTAATCTAAGACCCTTTTCATCATCTAGCGTCCCAAAGTGTGAGACACCGAGTCGATGGCACGTTTCAGTTAAGCCACGGGACACCAACTGCAATCACAGGGGGGATATGTGCCTCTGTTCAACAAACCGCTTTGGCGGCAAGTTGGCTGACCAGGTACTTACTATTTATCCTTTTCTATATTCGGCCGAAGATGAACTCCTTCAAGGTTGTCCTGCACTCGGCATGCATCGACTGTATATATATATATATATATATATATATATATATATATATATATATATATATATATATATATATATATATATATATATATATATATATATATATATATATATATATATATAAAATTTTGACTTCCTTTATATTGTTTCCTTTTTGTCGTTAATGCTGCCCCCCCCCCTTCGTTAAGACGAAAAAAAAATCAAGATTAACAGGAAATATCTCAGTAACCTACGGCATCTACGTTGCACTCTCCAGGAATGATGGCCACGAATTGCAAAAAAAAAAAAGACAAAAAACAAAGACATGGTGAAACGGCTAAACCAAAAAAGTATTAAAGCAGAAATAGAAAAAAAAACAATATTACGCTGATGACAAAGAAAGTGTTCAACAGCCTGGCGAAACAAAAAAAAAGAGGGCTCAATATTAGCAAGCAGCCTTTCGAGTCTATTAAGGATTATTCATATCTTGATAAATTACCAGCAGGAAAGCTTACTCATGAAAAGGATATTCACCGAATGGGCTGGAGTGGATTTAGCAGACTTTCACAAGTCTCCACAGGCAATTTACCGCTGTGCCTATATCGAATCGCGTACAATAATTACATATTGTCACTGCTAACATCAGGGGCAAAGGCTGTAAGTGTTACCAACCACGTGGCATACCATGGGGCGGAAAATGATTGCTGTAACGTTAAGAGATTGGAAAATACCAGAAATGATCATATAAGAAAACAGGGGTAGCAGAAGCTCTAGCATCAAGTATGCGAAAAACTTTGACCTAGACGGACAACGCAATGCGTAAGACAGGCAACCGTAGATCAGTTGGAGTAGCAGAATGGATTGCAAAATACGGGAAACGCAGCCAAAGACCACGTTGATTCAGGTGGGTTGATTATATGAAGAAGTTCGCAGCAATAGAGCGCGATCAACTCGCACAAGGTACGGTAAATTGCAGATCAATACGAGAGGCTTTTTTCCTGCCTTGGACATGAAATAGGCTGATGGCGATTACATTCACTGGGCTTGAAGAAGCGCGTATTGAACCTTTCTGTGTTAAAAATGAACCTAATTATTTCTCGTAACTTGCTTGAGAAAGAGCAATACAATGAAAAAAAGACAGCAACATGCACTTCACGAAAGTCATACTTTTACCGTACATATGGAAAAGGAACCTCAGCAAGATAACGTCGCAAAGGAAGCGGAGGAGGTGTCTACGAAATGACCAAGTTCATGAAGCGTGTGCTGCTAAATATTTCCGTCAATGGACTGAATGTGCAGGCGTGGATATTAAATTCAGCACTGTTCGCTTGAGCCATTTCACCTTGAAGGAGTCTGGGACGTCTCGTTGTAGCTTGTTTGGGCCTCGAGAAGCTTGCGTAACAACAATTACGAGGAGAAGCTTGATAGCAGCAGCGGCGAGACCCATGTGGAAGTGCATTGCGTGCAATTCATAAGAACCATTAGCCGCGGCTCCCGAGCCTCAGTTTTTATGCCCACAGGTAGCGTCAGAGGTCAGAGAACGTACAGCTGCGTTGCAATTTATGCCGGACAAAAATAAATTGGTATGTGTGCCTTTTACTTTCAACCATTGGGGGGCCACAAGTGTTCCATTATGGAGGGACGGGAATATAAATTTTTTAGACATATGGTATATCCACCTACCACAGTATTTACCACCTACCACAGTATGTTAGGCGTAGTGGAAACAAATTGAAGTTAGACTCTAGAGAGGCCACTGGATAAAAAAAAAAAAGAAACTAGGCTACAGAGCTGACATTAGTAACATCTGATTGCAGCTGTTTGTTGGCTTTCTATAACACGCGATGTCACAGGCTGAGCTCGACTTGAATGATACGTGTGCTTGACCTGGGGTACTGTCCGATTGGGAAGCGAACAGGTTGAAGAGAATATTTGTTTTGCCGGCGCTCACGCTGGGCTTGTCATTTTAATCAGCCTTTGTGAACAGCGCGAAATTTGCTCTCTCCGTGAAATGAAGGATTTCTTCATGTTTCAAATAAGCGTTCTAGATAGGATTCAGCAGGTGCTTGTACTTACATGAAATAAAAAAAAAAGCTATTGGAACGTATTAGAAGAGCGACATAAATGCGCAAATGTTGTAAAGAAAAACAATAGCCTCGAAAGCAAAAACTCATTGCATACAGGCTGCGATAATTGCATGTCACCTTTTTCCGAGACGTTACGCAGCTGTGGCTTGTGTGAATGACCTCTTACTCCGCGAAAAAAAGTAAAACCGCACGTGCAGAGCAAGAAAAAGCAAAAAAAAAAAAGGCTCACAAGGTTGCTACCTCTGCTAGCAAGCCGCAGTAATAAAATTTTGTTCCGCAAGGGCCGGGACAGTGACCAAGGTTGAAGACGGGGGGAGGTGAACAAAATGTCTGCCCACGCTTCCACTTGAAAGAATGCATTTCCCACATGTAATAAATGTATCGTTTCTGAAAGGGATGTGTCGTCGGAATTCGAGAAACATGTCGATACTGATCTCCATATTTATTGAAATCTGAACGCCGATTGTGAAATTTTGATATTTTGTTCCGCCGTCATGTTTCAACACATGGTGACCGCATGAGGTGCCTCACGAAAGAAAATGCTCGACACCAGTCCCCTCTCTGTAGCTTACCTGAACAATGCGCTATGAATCGCAATTATAGGCGAGTAAATAACGTGAGTACTACTCAACAATGTCATAAACATTTTATTGCTTTTCAAACCGCGTGACGCTGGCGAAACGTCCACGGGCCCTGGGAGAACCCTGGCCTGAGAGGACTCGAAGACGAAAGCAGTCTTCTGTTTCTTCTCAGTCGATGTATTTATCCCACTCCGCCCGCCCCCCTCCGAAGGCTTTCTGCACTAACGCGGTTTTGCACTGCCTCCGTGATTCGCCCAATTGACCAAGCGACGATTTCGTGTGATGACCTCATCATGTGACGCCCCGTGGTGAGACGTCATAGTGACGCCATGATGACATCGTAAACTTTGGCGATCTGTGATGTCATCACGTGATGATGATTCTCTGCATAACTCGTGTTGCCGCCGACGCCGTCGGTCACGGGCTCCTCAATGGACAACAGAGGGATTGTGGATCCCGGTATCAACGAAAAATATCAATTATTTTTTTTGCAGGCGGTTACTGCACTCACTAATGAAAACGCACAAATGTAACCATCCACAGAGTTATTGTACTCAAGGCTGAGTTGAGTAACCGTAAGAAGTTTTTTTTTCTCTTTTGTTGCGGCTGGCACATCTCCGACAAAAAAAAAAAAAAAAAAAAAAAAAAAAAAAAAAAAAAAAAAAAAAAACTACCATTTCGTGCATCTCTGACAGTGGCTTTGTAAGCAACTGCGACATCTACGGAAAAACAGACTGATCGAGAAGCTTGCTGAAAGATCAGACGTTACGCCAGCGATGATTCCCATGACGAAGAGATAAAAGAGACAGTGCCATGATGTGGAAAGGTCACAATTGAACGCTCTCATTGCTAAACATTTGCCACTTTCTACCTTCTGGGAAATGTTGGTTCATTGTTCACTTGTGTCTTCAACTAGTGCGATAAGTAAGCATGGTGTCTTCTTTTTAATGCTTTTCTGCATTTCTTTTCAACTGGTTGTAGCCTACATGGCAATAAAACGCCACTAGACTCGTAGGTGATACAATGAAGGACTACTCTAGCATATTTTTATTCCCACCAAGGTCAAAGCGCGACGAAAACAGCGCCCTATCGCACCTGTAAATGTAAGTAGCTTAATAGAATGCGTTGCTCGGCGAGTTGGTGCATTGTCTGAAAATAAAAGCAGAACGCAAAAGACAACACAAGAGACAAGAAGCGCCCGTCCCGTCTTCTTGTATCTTGTGTCGTGTCTTTTTGCGCTCTGCTTTTATTTTCAGTAAATGTAAGTAGATAGCGCATAATCGTATGACTTAGATGCTTTACGCGTGTTATGTTTAATGAAGAGGGGATCACTGGGTAAAATGAAGGTATCTACTGAAGTTCTGAAAAAGTCTTGAGAGCTCCTTTTGTAGCTACTTCATTTTGACTTGGTTAGTAGTTGTTGTAGTAGCCCGGACTAAAGTGGAATATGAAAGGCGTGAGTAGAAATTAGCATAAAATATCGCGTTCTTTCTTCTAACCGGTATTAGTTCTTTCAGTTTGCTAGATTCAATGACATAATTATGAGCGTGTACGTTCCAAGCAGTGTTCTTTCGAACCAAACCCCTAAAAATTTTTCCGATGCAACGCGTTCTAAAAGCGTTTCTTGAAAGTTTATGGCGACTGCAAGGTAGTGATGCAGAACGATCGGTAAATAGACTATCGATAGTATCGATAGTTCTTTTTTAAACTATCGATACTATGTATATCGATACTATCGAAACTATCGATACCATCGATTTACCGATAGTTCTCCATCACTGCACCCATACACAGAACAAATAACAGAAAATATCGACAGTTCTTTTTTTAAGTATTGATAGTGTAAAGAAACTATCGATAGTACGAGTATCGTTAAACAATCGATATTATCGAGAGTGCAATCAATAGTACCATCAGGAGTATTCCGGCCGATAGTATAATCAATAGTGTTGTGAATAATTATGCTGTTGTTGGACGGCGATATTGCCAAATTATTTGCGATAGCCTATTATCGGCAGTACTCAGTTCGCTTAATTTATTAGCACTCTTCTCGCGAAAGAAATAAATTATTGCCGCAATCAAAATGCCGGAGTATGTCCATAAATAAATTCGGATTCAAAAGTAACCAGTTACACCTTACAATTAAAAACTTAGCTTTTGATATTTTCATTTTGAAGTCACAAAATGCAATATAAGATTGAAGCCGCGCAGTTCCGCCACATGTGACAACTTCCTTCCTGCTAAAGCTGAACAGTTCAGCTTAATAATGTCAGCCAATCATTCTGCTGAAGGAACGCAAGCATGTCAACTTTCTTGCCCTTCTGCCTGCTTCTCGTGCTCCGCCATATACTACCACGCATTCGGAGAATAAAGTTTATGCTGCAATGAGTTCGCGCGGTTGATTTTATACTATCGATTGTACAGTGGTGAACTCTCATGTCTAGAGCGAAGGAGCGTCATGCTCGGAACTGCACGGGCGACATCTGTAGTCGTAAATACGCCACACCAGAGCATGCGCGGTGCCAACGGCGCGCGTGCCTTGCATTTTTGATCCTTGTTTATCACTGCGGAGGCAACAACTGCTTTGGCCGTCGAAAGCACTCTGAACGGTTAAAAAAAAAAAAAGCAAAAAACGAAGCCCACCGTTCTCGGTATTATAGAATACCACGAATGGAGAATAAGTTCACAGTATAACAGGAACCAATCCGGGTGACTGGGCTTTTTTTTTTTTCTTTTTGGCGCACCAGTTGACAACGCTTCAGATGGCCAAAGCAATTATCGCACCGCAGCGATAATCAAGGGCAGAAACTGCAAGGCGGGCCCATCAGTGGCACCGCGCATGCTCAGAAAATTGGTTCGTTTCGAAGTGCAGATGTCACTTGTGCTGTTCCGAGTGCGACACTCCATCGTTCTAGACATGTGTGTTGACCACTGTACTTTCAAACCTACTATCGATAGCCCTATCGATAGTTTCTTGTACCGTCGATAGTTCGATAGTGGCTCAACTATCGATAGTATTAACTTAATAGTATACTTCGCCTTAACTGGATCAAAATGAGGCAGTCGGGTCTGGTAATCCATTCAACGTTCACATGCTTAGGAGTGGAACGTGGTATATAGTCCACTGTGGTGAGGAGTTTCCTCGTAGCTAGAAATGAAATTGACGAGGGTGGCGATGCGGGCTTGTTGGTCTGTCATACTTCTTGGATGTGGGCGCTAGAAGACGAGGACGAAGGGAAGAAGGACACACACACTGGCGCTACTGACAACAAATAAAGTTTATTTCCATTACCAAGCCGACAGTTATACCTGTTTTTGCACACGACAATCACGTGGCTACTTGCGGAAAACATGAAACATTGAACAACATGAAAAATATGAAAAAGCAACAATGCAAACTACAACATGATGTGGCTGGAACCTTGATACTACAGAAATGAACTTGTGCATAACTACGGCGCCGTGTCTATTGCGAACAGTGAACAGTGGGTCGGCTATTCTTTTGAATCCACAAAAATGCCACGAACTGCCTTAATTTGCATATCATGGCAACCATTGTAAAATATCTGTATGTAGCCTACAGTGGCATCGTTGCATGTACTGAGGCACCCTATGTTTTCCCTCCAAGGTACTTGAATATTTGAAGGACACTTTGTAAATTCCAAAGTGTGTTCGGCGAACGCCTGTGCCCATTGAGACGGGGTCGGTCAGAATGGAACGCGATGCGCGCGTCTCCTTTTTTGCATGATTGGACACGCTGCGCACAGCGACGCTACGCGAGCAAAGCGCGAGTGCTGTAGACTCGTACCCGACCGACGTCCGTTGGCACGCCCCGGCGGCCACCTGACACCGTGTAGGGCACGGACGAATGGACGGACCGACGTGATCAGTGATCATGAGATAATAAAGGACTTCGCCATAATAAATTAGAAATGTCCGTCAGGCGCCTCTTTATGTAGGTCACATAGGGACTCCCGCAGAGGTCCCTAGAAATATGTGCGTCCTGACATAAGGTATGACTTCGCAGTCGATAGATGTACCGTGTGGTCTCATTGGCTTTCGGCTAACAGCAATCCATGCACATTTCGCTGGAGAGATCTCGTGACATTGTTCACTGAAGTACACCTATGCCAAAGTCGCAGGTTTCTGAAGAGAGAGAGAGAATGAATAGAGGAAAGGTAGGGAGGTTAACTAGACTACGTCCAGTTTGCTACCCTACACGTGGGGAGAGGGGAAGAAGGGAGTAAAAGAGAAAGAGAGAGAGAGAAGTAGATGCACATTGCACACGACACACACAGTGCAGGGTTTCACAGGCGGTCGCTCAGCGATGTTGCCTTCAAGAATTGTAGAAGGGCTCGTGTGGCTTTCTGGGCTGATGAACTTGTAGACCATGCACCCAAGATCTTTTCCAGAGTAAAGGGACGATCATCCAGTCTTCTCAAGGCACACTGGAGAGTCCGGCGGTCTTGCTCAAAGTCGGGACAGTGGATTCAGTCATCGCATAGGTATGGCTGACTGATCCAAGTGTGGTACCTGCAACTGTGAAGAAACACTTGACCACGCAGGTTTCTGAAGCCTTTCGCGTACCTGAGGCCGCGCCACGCCAGATGCCCAGACGCAGATGTCGTCGGCATACTTTGATAGCTTGACCAAACTCGATAGTCGCTCCACAAGACAAATGAGTTCGCGGTCGCACATGGATGTTGGATGGGTGCTATGAGCGTCCCCTTTATAACGGGGCGGTGACATGTCTGCCACCAGGCTCGAAAAAAAAAACTTTCTTTTTATGTTGGCCTAATGCCTTATCTACATTGATCAAATCTATGCTATTACAGCAAAGAAAAATATAAGTTCACGGTCCATCTCTCTGCTTCTTAAGGCAGAATGACCTTATTTTTCCCCATTCTTCATTTTTGTCCTTTATCTCTACTTTTCTGCCACCAATACTCTAACCGTCTCTTACTTATTTCTATCGCGGACGTGTTCAGCTTTCCATTGATGTCCCTAAAACCCAAGGCTTCATGTAGACTCGTGCCCACACGTATATCTGGGTGGATATCGACACATTCAATCAGTACATGTTCCATCGTTTCCTTAGTTCCCCCCACAGCATGTACATTGTTCTTCTTCGTTACAGAATCTCGCTTTATAGCTACGCGTTCTAAGGCAACCCGACCTTGCCTCAAACAGTAAAGCGCTTCCCCTTGAATTCTCATAAAACCTCTCCCACCTTATTTCGTTTTTTCCCTTTCGGTAGTCACTGAGAGCCGGCTTCTTTTCCATCGCTGTCATCCAATAAGTCCTCTCCGCCTCTCTGACTTTTCGCTTAATGCTCCTTGTTGCCATGTCGCCCACACTGCTAGCCGTATATTTACTGGTGAGCCTCCCAGTTGTTTTTCTCCACTGCGTGTCGATGCTTTTTCTATACAAATACCTGAAAACCTTCCCTGCCCATCTACTCTCCTTCATTTTCCTCAGCCTCTCTTCAAATATATTTTTTGCTCTGAGCTTCTCTCACTTAAAAACCTGTCCATCCCATATCACCCTTTACAGCCTCATTTGTCATCTTCCCGTGAGCGCCCAACGCGAGGCGTCCCACAGTCCTTTGATTTACATCCATTCCTGATTGCACCTCTGACTTCATGCACACCACTGAGTTCCCAAATGTAAGACCCGGAACCATCACACCCTTCCACAGCCCTCGAAGCACCTCGTACCTATTGTATCCCCATAACGCTCTGTGCTTCATGATTGCAACATTCCTCTTTCCCTTTGTTACCGATGCTTTCTCTTGTACCTCCATATATCTATCCCCCTCATTTACCCACACTCCGAGGTACTTGTACTCGCTTACCCTCGGTATTTCTTGGCCCTGTATTAAGACCGCATGGTCTTCGTGATCATTGAATACCATCAATCCACATTTTGTTGCACTAAAACCTAGTCCTAGAGCCTCGCCCGCCCTTCCGCATATATCTGCCAGCCGCTGTATATCATCTTGACTGTCCGCAAATAAGACAATATCGTCAGCATAAAATAGACCAGGAAGCTTGTGCTCAACCATCGCGCCTGCCTGTTTGTGTGACAGATTAAATCCAATGTTGCTACCTTCTAGCGCTTTTTCCATCCTCACCATGTACAGCATGAATAACAGCGGGGACAAAGGACATCCCTGTCTGAGCCCCTTGCTAATGTCAACGCTGTCCTTGCTGCTTATTAGATGTGAAGCATCTTATGGCGAAGCTTAATCCGGTGGTGGTGTGCCGCGTGCCCACCCTTACTGCGCATGCGCAAATAGTTAAAAAAAAATAAAAATAAAAAACCTCCTCTCCCGCTCTCTCTCCTCTAGGCATCCCTCCCCGCGGCAACCACACCCACACTGCGCATGCGCCTCCCTTCCTCTCTCCCCTCTTACACTCCCCCCCTCTCTCCATCCCTGCCCGCGGCGTCTAACTCCCCCTGCGCATGCGCGTCCCCCTCTCTCTCCTCTCCTACGCTCCCCCCCCTCTCTCCTCTACGCATCCCTGCCCACGGCGTTCACACTCCCACTGCGCATGCGTGTCACCCCCTCTCTCTCCTCTCCTACGCTCCTCCCTCTCTCGCCTCGCGACGCCGACGCAGGCAGCGTCTGCTAGCGAGTTTCTTGGTTGAAAAAACCGACTGCTCGCGCTGCACAACCGTTCACTGGCCATCCCGTATATATAGCAATGGATCTTGACCTCCAAGGTGGTGCCGGTGGGAGATTTCTCCTGTGCGTTGTTGAACAATAAAAATTCGCAGCGTGCTCGTTAACTAAAAGCGGAGTGCGGGTCTCTGTGTCCAGTCGGAGTCTTCTGTCTCTCATTGCCCATTAGCAGCGACTGGCATGTTCCAGTAGGAAAAACTGCTCCATCACTGCCTGCTTTGCGCCTCCCCAGTTTTCTCTCCTGCGCAACGCTGCGATGAGCGCCAGCGTCAACACCGCCGCCAGTGTAAGCGTTAGCGCCCGCTGCTTCACATCTACACATGGTTCCCTTTAGCGGGAGATGGTGTAATTTTTCCTTTCCATTCTACACAAACTGTATTTT
Organism: Rhipicephalus appendiculatus; assembly: GCA_030522465.1. Taxonomy (NCBI): domain Eukaryota; kingdom Metazoa; phylum Arthropoda; class Arachnida; order Ixodida; family Ixodidae; genus Rhipicephalus; species Rhipicephalus appendiculatus. The sequence continues at coordinate 25,674 of JALIZH010028770.1, read as the reverse complement.
CTCGGTATATTTCCCTCAAAAGCTGTATACAGTCGTCACCTATGCCCACTTCCTTCAATATATCCCACAAAATTTCCTGATTAACGTTGTCATATGCCCCGGTGATGTCTAGATAAGCTACGTATAAGGGCCTGTTTTCTATTTTTGATATTTCTATACACTGTGTAAGAACAAACAGGTTATCGTCTAACCGCCTGTCGATTCGGAATCCATTCTGGAGTTCTCCCAAAATATCATTTTGCTCTACCCACGTTTCTATTTTTAATTTTACTGCCTGCATCGCCAACCGGTATAGCACCGATGTAATGGTTAGCGGTCTATACGAGCGAATGTTATCATTTTCTCCCCTGCCTTTATAGATTAAGTTCATTCTACTTTTTCGCCAACTGTCTGGTATTTCCCTCTCCTGTAAGCACTTTTCTACGGCTTTCAGCAGTGCTTCTTTAGTGCTCTGTCCTAGTTCGTTAATGAGGCTGATGGGAACCCCATCTAAGCCCGGAGTAGTGCGCTTAGGAATTTTTCCTTCGGCCTTCTTCCAATTGAAATTCTCAAGTACTACATCTTCCTCGGTTGTACTCTTCTGTATACTTTTACTCACCGGGGGAATCCCCTGGGCGACCTTTTACGAATCGGCTGTTACCTTTCGGATGTAACCTAGCGCTTCATACCCTTCCAATTGATTTCCTTCTTCATCTACCATATGTTGTTGCATTGTTACAGACTTCCTACCTAGCGCTTTTAGGTGGCTCCAAAATATCCTAGGCGCGGCCTTCTTCTTTTCGCGAATCTCTGTCATCCAGCGTTCACTTTCGCCTTTAATTTTTGCCTCGACTAATTTCTGCACAATGGATTTTTGCTCTAAATATATTTCCCATACTTGGTTGACTTCATCCTGTGGCCGCTTCTTTTTTGCCAGTCTGTGCTGCCGTGATGCCTCACGTCGCTTCTCGATCGCATCCCGGATTTCTTTGTTCCACCAACTTTTTTGGCTTTCTCTTTCCTCAGAGCTGCACTCAAGACGCCACCTTGCGGAACTCCACGGTGCGCGTGATGTTGGGAGGTTGGACCATCTTCGGTGTTCAAAACTAAAGCCCTTCATTGTACGTAACTGCGTGTCCGACGATAGTTGACCACCTAGGTGCACTGATCCCATGACTTCGAGGATGGCGTCATGAAGAACATTGTCGTGCTCTCCTTTTACATCAAGGAGCATGGCGACAGATAATCGTTTACATGTTTTTTTTATGCTGGACATTCGTGAATAGATCATTTGTGTGATCTAGTCACGAATGTTACATACATCGAATACTCTCTATCGATGTCGGCGATGGAACATCACTGACCTCGATATGACAGCGATTAGGTGACATTGATCACACCCAATCGCCATGTATGGTTTTCGACGTCAGCAATGTTCCATCGCTGACATCGAAAACCAACTATGGCGATTGGGTATACCTCGTTGTGTCTGAGGTACCAATGAAGTCTGGCGAAGATCATTAGCTCTATTACGTCTCCAACACAACTGTACAAGACCCTTTTCCTCGGCTATTCGCGATACAGCTTGCGTGTGCTGACCAATATCTGCAGAACCAATATTCGCACACTCAAAAGTATTCAGGCAATGGCTCTTACAGGTTGTCTGGGGCTACCGCGATGTTCATCAGCAGCTGAGACCATTACAATTGCAAATGACTACTCGGCCAGACGCATATATGGCAATGGAAGCACTAAGAGCACACGTAAAGCGTCTTGCATGCGCCCTTGCCCATCTTTGAGCCTCACTGCCAGAAGATCGACCTCGTGCCTCATTTTTTCACACAGTTTACAGTACACACGACTGCATAGACTGGACCCGTCTCATCGATTTCGGCCTCCATCCGGACTCTCTTGACTCGAGAGAACAGGGCTTTTCCTACAGTGGCTCGGTGTGGCTTTCACCAAATATATTGCCTTCCAAATCGGCATGGAAAACAGCGCTGCCTTTAGCCACTGCGGCAGTGGTGAAACGGTAGACCACGTTCTTTGCCACTACCATCGCTATAGCGCGCACAGACCACCGCTACCTGGTTTGTTGGGCAGCCTTCACGACATACCCCTGTCGGAACAGTCAGTGCTACAATGCCGACCAGAACTGTCTGCACGTTGGAAATCAGCAGATGCCTTCCTGAGCTTTGTGCGTGGCAGTGGCATATTGTCACGTGGTCGTGACGTTGACTAAGTCAGCAGTCGGCGTTTCCAAGTTGAAGCACTTTATATGGCCGAACTTGTGGCCGGGAAACTGAAAGTCAACTTACAGCAAGCAGTGCACGCTGTACACTGATATCGGCGAACAGAGCGCCGGCCGTCGAAAAACTGACAAGCGGTGAAGCGCGTCGGCATCTATACGTGTGTCATCGAATATTCCAGCCTTGCCACTGGTTGTCACAAGCTCTGGAATAAGCTCGAGTGTTCGCGTCTTGCGCGCAATCTTAACAAAACCATCTACATTAATCGCGAAGCTTCTCGAACAATGAGGCGCCGTTTGTGCTGAGCCTTGCTAGCAGTCTTATGTGGGCGAAAACCGAATACAGCAAAAGTGAAGATAAGAAACGCGTGTGGCAATTCCCCCCTCTGAAAAAGCATCATGCAGATGCTTAAAGCAGAATAGGCGGGGAAAATGCATGCAACAATAAATAACAGCAATGAAGCAAGAAAGTACAATAATAAAGCAATGAGTGCAGTCCTCAGGTTCGTTAAAGCGCGTAATACTGCTTGAGGCGCACGACATGGACGACTTCAGGTCGCGCACGGCGCCGTTGAGAGTTCGTAATGCCGTCCGGGACAACCTCGTAGTCCAGAGCGCCTAGAAGTCGAAGCACGTTGTACAGCCCGAAGTATCGCCGAAGAAGTTTTAAATGCGAATGCATTTCTTAGTCGGGCTATGTCAGGCGGCGTTGTCCTGCGTTTTCCGCGGAGGAGGAGGAGGAGGATAGGTTGAGGAGGTGTCCGCGCGCGGGCAGGTGTTATCTCTCCGCTCTCACTCCCTCTCCCATCGCAACAGCTGCGGGCGCGCGCGCTTATCTTCGACCCTAGCAACCGGAGCATGTGGTGCGAGAAAGTGTAGGATAGGGTAGGTGCAGTGCTTCGCCGTTCGCTCTCTCTCCTCCCTGCGCTCCACTCTCCCGTCCGCTCGCGCCTCACTCTCAACCGTTCGCTGGCCGGGCGCCTCTCAAGGCGATGGCAGAAGTCGGTGTCGGCGCAAGAAATGCATTCGCATTTCCTCACGATTCCCTTCGGGGAGGTGGGGGGCATTTTTTTCACAGAGTCCACGTCGGCGTATCGGCGTCCACACACAAACTCGGTCGCCGGGCTGGTATTCCACGAAGCTTCGTCGAAGACTGTAGCGGCGGCTGTCAGTCCTTTGCTGATTCTTGATAGGTAGGCGGGCGAGTTGTAGGTCGGCGGTGACGTCGATGTTTTCCTCGTCGGTGACGTTTGGTAACATGGCGTCAAGCGTCGTTGTCGGGCTCCGTCCGTAGAACAACTTGTATGGCGTCATCAGCGTCGTTTCTTGTACGGCCGCGTTGTACGGGAAGGTCACGTACGGAAGGGTGGAGTCCCACGTCTTGTGTTCGACGTCGACGTACATGGCCAGCATGTCGGTGATGGTCTTATTTAGACGCTCAGTCAGGCCATTGGTCTGTGGGTGGTACGTGGTGGTCTGGTGGTGGCTTGTCTTGCTGTATCCCAAGATCGCCTGAGTTAGGTCAGCAGTAAACGCCGTACCTCTGTCGGTGATGAGAACCTTTGGGGCGCCATGTCGAAGGACGATGTTCTCAAAGAAGAACTTGGCTACCTCGGCGGCACTGCCTTTGGGCAGGGCTTTTCTTTCGGAGTAGCGGGTGAGGTAGTCGGTACCTACGACGATCCCTTTATTTCCGCAAGTCGACGTTGGGAACAGCCCTAGGAGGTTCACATCACCGACAGAGGTACGGCGCTTACTGCTGGGAACGTAGCGGCGGGCTGCAGCAGCGTAGGTCATGGCTTGCGGCTGAGGCTGTTGCGGATTCCGGAGTACTGCTGGATTTCTTCTCGGACGATCTCGGCTATCGAGGCAACTTGGGGCTGCGAGGACGGCAACGGTTTCTGAAGCCCCTCCCGCACGATCGCTCGAATAATTTCGCGTAGGTCGTTGGAGCCGAGGGCGTGAACAGCTACGCTATCTTGCATCGATGCGCTTGTACTGGCGGGTACGCATTTCCAGCGTCTTCTCGATCGTCGTAGCCTCCGAGACAAATTCCTGGTCTGTTTTTTGGTGGGTTCCGCACCAGCCCAGCGAAGAGCTCTTGCTTTACTCTTCGCATGACCAAACGGACCTTCTTCTCCTCGGTCACATCAGGGTTGGTGTGGTGGAACAGACCGATCATCTCTTCCGCAAAGATGGTGACGTTTTCGTTCGGGAGCTGCGCCCGTGTTTCCAGCAAAGCGGCGGCCCTTTCTTTTAGATGTGAAGCATCTTATGGCGAAGCTTAATCCGGTGGTGGTGGTGGTGGTGTGCCGCGTGCCCAACCTTACTGCGCATGCGCAAACCCTTTAAAAAATAAAAATAAAAGACCTCCTCTCCCCCTCTCTCTCCTCGAGGCATCCCTTCCCGCGGCAACCACACCCTCACTGCGCATGCGCCTCTCCTCCTCTCTCCCCTCTTACACTCCCCCCTCTCTCCTCTAAGCATCCCTGCCCACGGCGTTCACACTCCCCACTGCGCATGCGTGTCACCCCCCTCTCTCTCCTCTCCTACGCTCCCCCCTCTCTCGCCTCGCGACGCGGACGCAGGCAGCGTCTGCTAGCGAGTTTCTTGGTTGAAAAAACCGACTGCTCGCGCTGCACAACCGTTCACTGGCCACCCCGTATATATGGCAATGAATCTTGACCTCCAAGGGTGTGCCGGTGGGAGATTTCTCCTGTGCGTCGTTGAACAATAAAAAAATTTGCAGCGTGCGCGTTAACTAAAAGCGGAGTGCGGGTCTCTGTGTCCAGTCGGAGTCTTCTGTCTCTCATTGCCGATTAGCAGCGATTGGCATGTTCCAGTAGGAAACACTGCTCCATCACTGCCTGCTTTGCGCCTCCCCAGTTTTCTCTCCTGCGCAACGCTGCGATGAGCGCCAGCGTCAACGCTGCCGCCAGTGTAAGCATTAGCGCCCGCTGCTTCACATCTACAGATGGTTCCCTTTAGCGGGAGATGATGTAATTTTCGGACGACGCTTGCAAACGCTGCGAGAAAGCTGGTCCGGAAGATGTCCCACGTTGTCATGGTGGACTCCCTGCTCTCAAGCCAGGTCCTTGCCGCGTCCTCCCGGTAGAAGTATAGATGATGCAGCTTGTCCTCGGAGATCCAGTTGTTAAATGCCCAGACCCTTTCGAACGTCTCAAGCCAGGTTTCGGGATCATGGCTTGGCGATCCGTAGAAGGTCGGTGGCTCTCTGGGCGCAGCGGATCGTTGCCACAGTCGAGGTCATGGTCTTGGTCTTCCGAGTCCTGTCGGGTAGAAGCCCGTACTCCGGTGGTAGACCTTGTTGCCTACGGCTAACTCGCTCGTCATGGTTGGCGTCGGTGTCTTCTCCGCTACGTGGGCGGGGTTCACGGCTTGATGAGGGACTCAGGGACATGAAGGAGCAGCACCTCCACCAGATGTCACGTGGTCGTTACGTCGACAAAGTCCGCAGTCGGCGTTTCCAAGTTGAACCACTTTATTTGGCCGAAATTGTGGCCGGGAAACTGAAAGTCAAATTACAGCAAGCAATGCACGCTGTACACTGATATCGGCGAACAGACCGTCGGCCGTCGAAAAACTGACAAGCGGTGAAACGCGTCGGTATTATTACGTGTGTCATCGAATATTCCAGCCTTATCACTGGTTGTCGCGCAAGCTCTAGAATAAACTCGAGTGTTCGAGTCTTGCGCGCAATCTTAACAAAACGATCTACAATAATCGCGAAGCTTCTCGAACAATGAGGCGCGGTTTGCGCTGAGCATTGCTGACAGTCCTTGTGGGCGAAAATCGAATAGAGCAAAAGTGAAAATAAGAAACGCGCGTGGAAATATTGAATAAGCTATAGTACCCACGCTCTAGATCTTTCTTTTGTTTATTTGTTTCTTTTTTGTTCGCGCATCTGCTTTTCTCTGCGCTTTCTTTTCCACCTGCCTCTCCCTTCTCACCTCCCCCTGTGTATAGGGTACCAAACCGGATGCTACAATTCTGGTTCAGCTCCCTGCTTTTCACTCATTTTATTATCTCTACCTCCCTCTCTCTATGCATCAGCCCACAATCCTATCGTACTGCGCAGCTCCGCTCTAAGCTAATTTGCCTGTTATGTTGTTTCTATTTGCCTATACATATGGATAATAAGGTAGAATAAACACGCGTCACATTAAAGAGACCTTAACGACACCATGTTAAATGGCGACACAGTAGTTTTTTGTTGCCTTCACTACCCTTTCTACAAGCGCTATCTCCTCGCCGCTTCTTATTTCTTCATAAAGCACGTGGAATCTCAGCACAAATCGTGGAGCAAGTCGGGATTTGGCACTTTTTGACTACGCGCTGCGATCTTCGCTTGCGCAGTGGCAAACGCAGAAAACGAAGCGAAATCAGTTTATCACGCACGATAGTCATGCGACACAAGACAGAACGGAAATGCGACTGCATGGCAAAACAGGGTAGGTGACAATTCACAACTGATATCTCTCGTATATCGACCAATCGAGCAGCTTACTTCATCCTGACGTAACGTGAACAAACTGCTGGCGTCATGAATTACGCCGCAAGGACGGAAAACGCCAGGAGAGAACACCGCACTCGTTCTTCAGATTTTCGGAGGTTGTTGAGGGGCTCCTTAAGCTTGCCTCTATTTGAATCTGCACAAAGAATGGAATCGTCCTATCGGATAAATCATATGCATTGTTCCATTTCGGACTCTCTCAGATAGCCAGTCGTAAAGGGAACATTTTTCTAACTTGTTGTTACAGTACTTCTTCACCAAACATCTTGCCTTCCGAATCGGCATGGGAGACAGTGCTGTTCGCTACCATTGCGGCAGCGATGAAACGATAGACCATATTCTTTGTCACTGCCCAAGCTACAGCGCGCACAGACTGCTGCTAGCTGCTGTGTTGGCCCGCCTTGACGACAGACCGTTGTCAGAACAGTCAGTGCTCGAATGCTGCCGCGAACTGTCTTTGCGCGCTGTCCAGGCCTTATTGCACTGTTTGCGTGGCAGTGGCCTATTAAATAGGTTATAGACCATAGCACGCCTATCTCGCACCCAGGCGCCTAGGTTCTCGGCGGCATACTCTCGCACCCAGACGTCATGTTTGTTTTGAACTGCCAAGGCGTGTATCTGTTACATGGCAAGTGGCGTGTCTGGGGCCTTAAAATACGAGAAAGCGCCTATTCACGCCGCTCCCGCTTACAAGACGTCGTCTGGGCACCACTGTGCCGTCTGTGGATGCGAAAACAATCAGCGTAAGAGGAAGATATGACTGAATACTGTCTGTGAAGATGACAACACAACAGGGGAATCGTGCCGGTGCGGTGTTTTCAGATTGCACAGATTTCCATCCGCAACGAAAGAAATCACAGCATATCCGCGGGGTGAATGATGATGAGTGGGGCGAAGCTCCGGAGGGAATCATCGGTAAACCGTGAAACACTTCCGTGAAATTCGCCCAGTACATCATATAAAGAGTGTGAAACACCGTGCATATATTAAACATCAAACTTTTATTTTACTGTTGGTTTACGTGGTACCTTCATTATCACCGCTTTGAGATCGGTGAAATGCTGGGAAAGTGGTGATGTCACATATGGCACGGTAGTGGGGCCATTTGTGACATCACCACATATGGCCTATCTACCGTGGCCACGTACTACTACTAGCCTACATACTACAGAGGAGGGACAGACCCACACCCTAAGGAGCTTCGCCGCTAAAACGCCGAGCTCCGCCGCCAGTGGATAATTGCAATCAACTGGAAAAACTACGAGCCCAGTAAAAGTGTACAAGTAAGTACACTTACTGCGTGTATTCAAGCGTGACGCCAGCTATTTCGCTTTACAGCAGTAATTTGCGTGCAGTATGCCTGTAGTATGTAGCACCAAATCATTGCCGTACTCTTTCGCAGGCCGCATGCCAATAATAGGAGATATTACGACACACGCGTGCACGCAAACTGCGCACGTTTAGTACAAATGTAACGGCGTACTATCGCGATACAAAGAAACGTGAACAGCGGGAAGCTTTGCTTTCGACTCAGTCGAACTGCGACATGCCTTGACTGTCGCTAGGCCAATCTGTGATTTCAGCCGGCGTCACCGCAGTTCTATAAAATCTTGCTCTGACTGACACTTTCGCACCGCGTGTGTGTTCCGAGCGCCAGTAATGACTGGCAAATGATAAACACATGCGGTGCATGAGCGCAAGCCGGAGCGGGATTCTGGCGCTACGGTGACGCCGGTTGAAAGCAGAAGTTTTGTCTAGCGATAGTCAATGCATGTCGCAGTTCGACTGAATCGAAAGCCACGCTTTCCGCTGTTCACGTATCTTTTCATCGCGATAGTACGTACCTGATAAAGTTGCTTCCGCAGTCTGCAATGCACGTGTTGTGGACATTCCGAACTGTCGAGGAAGGTCTTCTCGACGTTTCACAAGAAAACAGCATACATTTCCAGGAGAAAAAAAGCGCGGAACATGCTTACAGCTGGATTCGGGTTGGGAAGTTTCGCGTTTGAATTGCGCAGCGTCTGCTAGCCTGGCAGTTCAGGGGTGTTGCTTCACCGCGCTTGCGACAGATGGCGCGACGTGCTGCCTAAATATGGCGGCACACACCGAACTCGCTCTGTTCTGGTGTATAGCACCCCCCGCTCTGTTTTTTTCGCATGTCTACTCTTCTCTCTGCTTCCCCTTCCCATCGTTATTTGCCTTTCCCCCCTCCCCTTATTGCAGGGTAGCAAACCAGATGCCGCAATTCTAGTTGACCTCCATGCCTTTCTCTCATTTTATTCTGTCTCTCTCCCCGCAGGAACGTTCTGCTTTGAAAAAAAAAATTGAGCTTTGAGGGCATTGACTTCGATAACGAAGAAAATAAAAAAAAAAAACAAAGAAAATAAAACAAACAATACAACAAGAACGATGTATGACTGTTGACCCTTCTTTTTTATATTTCGACGATGCGATTGACAACGGTCACTAATGTTTTGTAACGTTTATTATTACAGCGAAAGCGGTTATGAGATCCCAACAAGGGTGCCGTAGTTGTCCGCCGCCGTCGCCGGTGTCCGTAACCGCTATCGCACGAAATAAGCAAAAAAACTTTAAGAAAAAATGTTCAGGATAGAACAGGGTTCGAACCTGGGTCCGCTCCGTGCCAGCCCAGTGTTCTACCACTGAGCCATGCCTGTGCTCGAAAACCCGGTGCACAAAAACCCTATACAAGCATTACGTCGGGAAGGAACCGCGTTAACATGCGCAATATAACGTGGCAGAAGAGTGCAACGACAACCAGGCTTCACAGAATGCCATTTCTGTAACCAGGCGTCACACAATATGAATTGCATTACGAGGGGGTCGTTGAATGCTTCCAACCGATTACAAAGGGCTCAGCCATAATTCTTCGTCGTCATCAGCCACCGAATCAATTAATGGAGTAGTGGGTACCATGCAAGCGTACTTGTATTAGTAGCCCCAAGATAGATTGCAACGGGTTTTAGAAATGGTGCTCTCTCAGCTTTCGCTGTGACTGTGCTGCGCGTTCCGTGCAGGCCTGGCGGCTTTTTTAAAAAGCGCAGTACAATCGAAGCTTTGCGCAATCCGCACTCTCCTGATAAAGGAGACCCGGAACACATGCTCGGCGGGCAAAACAAATTGTTCGAAGCTCATTTCCCGATCTGTCGTTGATTGACTCTTAGTCACAAAAACGCATGTCTGACATCTGCGCTATTCACTGTGACATATACCGTTTCTCTACGGAAATAAATACGGTTATAAAGATATGCGCTTAATCGCTTGTGCTTCTCGGTAAACCATGGTCGATATTTGGCAGCAGTATCGCGCGAAGCTCTGGATTCAGTTTTCTGCTCCTGCTAAGAGACTTGAGTGGGATAAAATAGCCAGAATTTCACATGCGCGTAAAATAAAAGAGCAATGTTTGTTGAAACATTTACGGCGTCTTTAATATCTGGCGGGAATTGCAGCGCATGACCCAGAACTCCTCAATGAATAACCACATTGCGCTGAGTAAATATTGGTATTGCCGCGTGTGTTTATTTGCATCTATTCCGATTTTACCCTTAACCCTCTATTGCATGGCGTCCCATATTTGGCACATACCGATTAACATTTTAAATGCGAAGCATTTCTTAGCGAACTTCGGCGACTTTGAGCGTATCTATCTATCTAGCTATCTAGCCGCCTACGACTTTGTGCTCTCCTGGCCGTATCGTTAATGGGATTTATACCAAATTTGGTATGGCATAACATGACCGTATTGCGAACATAAATGGCTGCTCATATCATGAAAATCATGACTAGCTTGTCATGAAAAGCTTGATTTACCTGCCACGCTCATGGCGCGCTCCCGGCCGTTTCGTTAGCTTGATATACACCAAATTTGGTATTGAGTGACGTGACTGTATGACGAACAAAAATGACCAGTGGTAATATGAAAATCATGACTTGCCATGTGCGACATGACTTGCATGCCACGCTCATGGCGCGCTCGCGGCCGTTTCGTTAGCCTGATATACACCAAATTTGGTATTGAGTGACGTGACTGTATGACGAACAAAAATGACCAGTGGTAATATGAAAATTATGACTTGTCATGTGCGACATGACTTGCATGCCACGCTCATGGCGCGCTCACAGCCGTTTCGTTAGCTCGACATACACCAAATTTGGTATTGAGTGACGTGACTGTATGACGAACAAAAATGACCAGTGGTAATATGAAAATCATGACTTGTCATGTGCGACATGACTTGCATGCCACGCTCATGGCGCGCTCGCGGCCGTTTCGTTAGCCTGATATACACCAAATTTGGTATTGAGTGACGTGACTGTATGACGAACAAAAATGACCAGTGGTAATATGAAAATCATGACTTGTCATGTGCGACATGACTTGCATGCCCCGCTCATGGCGCGCTCACAGCCGTTTCGTTAGCTCGACATACACCAAATTTGGTATTGAGTGACGTGACTGTATGACGAACAAAAATGACCAGTGGTAATATGAAAATCATGACTTGTCATGTGCGACATGACTTGCATGCCACGCTCATGGCGCGCTCGCGGCCGTTTCGTTAGCCTGATATACACCAAATTTAGTATTGAGTGACGTGACTGTATGACGAACAAAAATGACCAGTGGTAATATGAAAATCATGACTTGTCATGTGCGACATGACTTGCATGCCACGCTCATGGCGCGCTCGCGGCCGTTTCGTTAGCTTGATATACACCAAATTTGGTATTGAGTGACGTGACTGTATGATGAACATAAATGACCAGTGGTAATATGGAAATCATGACTTGTCATGTGCGACATGACTTGCATGCCACGCTCATGGCGCGCTCGCGGCCGTTTCGTTAGCCTGATATACACCAAATTTGGTATTGAGTGACGTGACTGTATGACGAACATAAATGACAGGTCCTAACATGTAAAACATGACATGCAAATTTTGTAAAGCATGATTTGGCTGCTTCGCATTACATCGATTCCCACAGTGCGTGGGATCTGCCGGTTTTTTTATAGCGGGTGCAAGAGGACCAGTGGAGAATGTGACACAGTTAGAGTAATCCTTATAGTTACGTGCACTAAATATAAAAAAAGCGCTGCCATCCCTAGAGCAGTATGAAATCTAGACATGAAATAGATTGTACGGTGCACGTGCAAGCTCGGATCATGAACGACAGTGACTGCTATATTTTTCTTGCAACCATTTTCTCGTTGCAGAAGCAAGAAAAAATTATTTTGGCATATCTCGTGGCTTTAAAAATTCATGCTCATTAAGGATCCTCTCAATTCCGTTTTCCACTACGGTATATAGTCGGAAATCGGTATGTGCCATATTTGGCACAGTATGCATGTGAGTGATGAAATGTGCAATATGATGCCATCTATGTTTTGTTGCACAGTGCAAATACAAACAAAAAGAAATCCTCGAGATCATGCAGCACAGCACGTTTTTGCCAAATTTCAGTTGTGGTCGTAGGTTTTGAGATACTTCACGAAAATATCGAGTGTCAGCAGCAGTACCTGGCAATTTTTTGGTTACATTATTGGCGTGGGTGCACGAAAAAATTATGTGAAGTCTAACCAGTGCACGGCGATATTTAGCTTTTACGATTTGGCGGCAACTGACGCTCACAACCACAAGTCAGCGGTTGGAAATTCGGGCAGGAAAGTGCAGCAAGGTGGCACCATGCGAAGAGCCAAACGTGTAAGTGGCCATCTTGCACGTAGATGTCGGCAGTCAGATGCACTAACCAAAATGTTCAATTATGCCTGAACAGAGGAAGCAATTGCTTTGCTTTATTCCACAAATCAAGCTAAAAGGCAGCAATCAGTGAGATTTTGTTTTTCAGCCGTGGCAGCAATTTTGATCGCCCACTTGCATAGTGTGCCATATTTGGCACAAACATTTATCTTCATTAATACAGTCACAATAAATCTTAAAATTTTTGTACATGTTATACTTCAGTTAGTTAATGATAAAAATGATCAAATAATTTTTCAATTGATTTTCCCATAATTCATGCAATAGAGGGTTCAAGGCCAACTCCGGCGCTTTTTTGACCGTGTCAGGGTAATGGTGCTTTTATGTTCCTGAGACACTCTTGTCACGCGCCCGATAGCTTAAATGCTCAGCAAATTCGAAAATAATTTTTAATAAGCAAGAAGGCGCAATACCGAAACCCAACCGAGTGTACTGTCTACGTATGACGTACTAGTTTGTTACGAACCGGAAGTCGTGCAAGGCATGCTGGTCCCGCCGGCGCGGAATATCGCACGCTCCTCCACAGAGAACAGAAAATCGCGCGCCAAACCAGTGAAGCACCGGCCAAACACCGTCGCCTTGGGGCCAGCACAATATACGCTGTAGGGGCCAAAGTTAGCGAACCCATCGGCTGCGTCACTTTCGTCGGCCGGCAAACCAACACGTCACACACGCAATGTTGCCAATAATTGTGGGACGCCGGGTGGGCGTTTGCAGACAATTCATTTGCAAACAATCAGCGCATATCTCAAGCTTGAAATTTGGCATAAATGACGGAAATGTGCAAAGGAACGTACCCAGCGGATTTCATTGAGATCCATTGACCTCGAAAAATCGCCGGAGTTGGCCTTAAAGACTGTTAGAAACGCGCTGCGCAGATTGCGCCGCAATGCTTGAGAAGCTTCACGACTGTCTGAGGTCATTCTGTTTAGATTACGCCCAGCGACAAGGCTCGAGCGTTCGATGCTGCATGTATAAACGCCGACGCTGCTCAGCGCACATCACTTTATCGACGGCCGGCGTTCTGTTCGCCGCTATCAGTGTACAGTGTGTATTGATGTAGTTGCGGTTTCGCTTTCCGGGCACAGGTATACTCAAATCAAGAGTTTCGCGCGTAAAACGCCGACTGCGGCCTTCGTCAACTTCACGGTAACATGACGTCTGGTGGAGGTGATGTTTAAATTGTTGCCATCCTCCCGGCCTCAAATGGACTCTATCACCGACGTCGTCCAGCAGCATTTGCTCAGTACCCCAGTATTTCCGCCAGCATTTTCTACAGCAAGAAGTCCAGCATTTTTCTCAGAGCGTCTTTTCAGACCTACGAAACTTCATGGCGCAGTGAGGCAAGCGTTTCCGGCTTGTAGCAGCGTAGAATAGCATATAACATCGAAATCATTTTTTTCTTTCTTTTTATTGGCCATTTAACAAGCGAGATATTTTTAATTGAATTCAGTTCACTTCATTTAAAACAATATAAGCAGCAGCAATATAGATAAATGTACTAATCATATGTACATGTAAGAGATCCCTATAAATGTGTACGCTGCTTATGAATAATGGGAGAGCAAGGAAATGACATCCTTCTAAATGAACAAGATGATTTATTAGGGGCTAGGGCCAGTGGCGTACCGACTCGTTTGCGAGTGGGGGGGCTAAGCCTTAAGCCTTCCTCACCCCGTCGGCTGTATATATATATATATATATATATATATATATATATATATATATATATATATATACAGAGTGTTTCAAGAAACGTGTCCAGTATTTTTAAAAAATCAGGAAAATACGTGTATTTGCTCGCTGTCTTCACAATTGCTTTTTTCTGTAGCGGCAGGCATCTTAACATGGTTGAAGACATGATTTTGGGTCGTAATTAAGAAAGTTAAATTAATTAACTTTTTAATTAGTGGAGTTAGGCGGTTAAGTCAAATGGGAGAATTGAAGTCCTTCATGCGAAGAACCCATTTCAGCTTTGAGATTTCGAAAAAGCAGCCTCTATTAATTATTGTGGCGTAATGAAATTCAGGCAAATTCAACGGCGAAACCGAAACCCAAGCACCGATGAGCGCAACAAGCAGACGACTAGAATGACCTCACTGTTCAAGACAACGGTTACAGAGCTGCAGTTCTTCCCCGTTCGTTAACGCATGTGCGTCATGCTTGCTACTACTGCGAGCGCAGCCCACACACCTACACAGCGAAGTCGGTTGATGGTTGGTATAACGACGTTCACTCATTCTGGACGTCTCAGACGAATATGGCAGTTGCGCTCATCGGTGCTTGGGTTTCGGTTTCGCCGTTGAATTTGCCTGAATTTCATTATGCCTTAATAATTAATAGAGGCCGCTTTTTCGAAATCTCAAACCTGAAATGGGTTCTTCGCATGAAGGACTTCAATTCTACCATTTTACTTAACCGCCTAACTCCACTAATTAAAAAGTTAATTAATTTAAGTTCCTTAACTACTACCCCAAATCATGTCTTCAATCATGTTAAGATGCCTGCCGCTACAGAAAAAGCAATTGTGAAGACAGCGAGCAAATACATGATTTTCCTGATTTTTTAAAAAAAATACTGGACACATTTCTTGAAACACCCTGTATATATATATATATATATATATATATATATATATATATATATATATATATATATATATATATATATATATATATATATATATATAGGGTTTGAAGATCGATGGTTCCGGCTCGGAATATGATTGAAGAAAAGGATGCACGTACGAAATGTTT
The DNA here is from genome assembly GCA_030522465.1 of Rhipicephalus appendiculatus. Lineage (NCBI taxonomy): Eukaryota > Metazoa > Arthropoda > Arachnida > Ixodida > Ixodidae > Rhipicephalus > Rhipicephalus appendiculatus. The sequence goes on along the minus strand of JALIZH010028770.1, from coordinate 10,377 downwards.
TATTTGCGTTTCGGCTGGTGGACCAGCCTTCGTCAGAATGAAGGGAGTGCATCTTGAAGGCACTATTTATATGGGTGTAGTAACACACTCTTGCGCAGTACACTACAATAAGACCCACTGCGCATTGAGAATAACGTGATAGAGGCACTTCGTGAAACAAAAAGAAACAATACTGTGAATAGCAATAAAAATACAAATATCGTTCAACACAAGAAACCGCGTCACTGGCCAGTGAGATACCGCGACACATAAACAAAGCACTCTACATCAGATACATTGGCGCTTGGGGAAGGCCTACAAAGGAAAAAACGAGAGCAATCTATGATGCAAATAAAAAAAATAAAAATAAAAAAAATTCCGGACAGCATGAACGCAGAAACAAACACGAGCGCATTTGTACCAGCATGCGGCATGCACTGTATGCTATGCAAGCACGCCCGCCAGCTTTCCCGCATTTTCGTTTAAACCTCTGGAAACCGTGTCGAACTTGTGAATTAAAAATGACTCCCGCACTTCGCGCTTATAATGTGACGTGAATCCGGATTCTAAAATGGTCGCCCTAAATGATTCAAATGTATGTCCTGTGGTGGCAGCGTGTTTAGATATCGGCAAATGAAGCATAGAGTGTATATGCGCCTTATGATTATTGAAGCGGTACCGAAATGCATTTGCGGTTTGGCCGATATACTGCAACTTACAGATAGAGCACTCCAGTAAGTAAATGACGTTTTCTGTCTCGCATGTGAAATCGCCACGAATGTTCAAGTAAAAGTCATTAGCAGTGCTTTTAGCCACGGTGGTGGTCATCATCTGAATGCATACTTTGCATCGAGGTTTGCCACAGGGATGACAACCCTCGTGTGGAATATGGTTGTGCCTGACTTTGGAAGACGTGAGAATGTCCTGCAAATTTCTACCACGCCGATACACGGCACGGGGTGGTTCTGGAAAAACTTTCTTGAGGTGCTCGCTTCGAGTCAGCATGTTGTAATGCTTCCTCAGAATAGATGCTACATTAGGCGCAGACGCACTGTGCGTGAGCACAAGGTTAGCATTACTGGGGCTAGGGGGGCGTTTTTCTACGTCTACAAGGGCTTTGCGGTCAAGCTTATCTGCGCGTGCCACTGCGTCGTCGATTATCTGAGCGGGGTATCTCTGCTTTAAAAGTGCTACACGTAGTCTATCGCAGCTAGCGCTGAAGTCTGTTTGCTTTGAGCAAATGCGTTTTAAACGGACAGCTTGACTGTATGGGATGCTTGATTTACAGTGTTTGACGTGACTGCTATGGAAATGAAGATATTGCTGTCGGTCAGTCGGCTTCTGATAAAGCTTGGTAGATAAGTTACCATCGCTCAGGCTTATAGCGACATCCAGAAAGTTAATAGCTTCCGCTGAGTAGGCGTGCGTGAAGGATATGAAAGGGTGAACGTTATTGAAATCTGATATGAATGCGAGAAGTTGGGATTCACCGTGAGGCCAAATAAAGAAGATGTCGTCAATGAATCTTTTGTAGCATAGCGGTTTTAAACTGCGACTGCGTAAAAATTGCTCTTCAAGCCGTCCCATAAAAATGTTTGCATAGTTTGGTCCAATCTTAGTTCCCATTGAGGTACCGCTAACCTGCACATAGTGGGCTTCGTTAAACTCGAAACTGTTCAGCTGAAGAATCATTTGAAGGAGTGTCGCTATGGTAGTGCTGTCTACTAGCTTGTCACCAGGAAACTGGTCATACGCTTCAACAACCGCCGTGATGCCGTCCGAATGAGGGATGTTAGTGTAGAGTGACGATACATCCAGTGTCACAAGAAAAGAACCATTAGGAACGCTAATGTCACTGATCCCTGACAAAAAGTGGTTGGTGTCCCTCACAAAAGACTGAAATGTAGCCGGAATGTTACGAATTAGTGAGTCGACGTAACAGGACAGGTTTTCCGTCACCGTTCCATTAGCTGAAACAGTGGGGCGGCCGGGATTGTTTGGCTTATGAATTTTTGGCAGCATGTAAAATCGGCCTGCAGATGGACTGAGAGGGATAAGTGTTGCGGCTGCCTTATCAGATATTTTTTTCTCTCTCAGCAGTACGCTTATTTTTTCTTTCAAAACAGCTTTAAAGTCCATTGTGGGGTCTGCGTCAAGTCGCCTATAAAATGAATGATCACTAAGCTGTCGGAGAGCCTCGTCAATATAGTCTGATGTGTTCATAACCACAATAGCACCACCTTATCAGCTGGCTTAATAGTGATATCGGCCCGCTTCCTTAAAGTTTCGACAGCCTTCCATTTCGATGGAACGAAGTTTTCTGCTTAAATGCCCGAATGACGTCGCGTTGAACAGCATCAATATACAAGTCAAGATATTTGTCACACTGCGACGGTGGTGTCCAGCGTTTAGATGATGGCAAAGCTAAGGCGCTATCACTAGTAGCAGCTCTATCGTGAAAGAACTCCCTCAACCTCAGGTTGCGCGCAAAATTGTCTAAATAAGTAAGTACACTGTAAACCGTTTCACACCCTTAAGGGTGGATTTTCAATAAAACACCCATCGGACACCCCTTTTTTCTGCCAAGATTATCCAAAAGGGTGGAATTTCACGTAAACCACCCTTTGTACACCCTTTTTTCATTTTTGGGTGTACTATAGGTGTATGATCACAAATTACACCCTAGGGTGTATGTTCACAAATTCCACCCTAGTGTGTTTCTTTAATTGTTACACCTATTGTTTTTTTTTTTTTTTTTTTTTTAGAAGCATCAATACGTATCACATGCCAACGGATGCAATCAAACCGCATAACAACTTTTCAGTGAAAAGATCGGTGTTCCGGCTTTTGTTTTCATTTCACTTTTTATTCGCCGACATATACCACGCTATATACCACATTTAATGTACCACTCTCTTGTTTGCATTATTCACAAGATTCCTCACACGTTCAACGGCTTCATGGGTTGACCTTGTGTGATTCATACTAAAAAAGTATTTTGCAGCCCCTCGTAACCATTCATCATTCTCACTGAAAGGACGGTAAAAGAGATGGTGTTGCGCTTAAACATATCATGAAACGATTACACACTGTTTTCGACAGGTCATCATGCGCGTTTTCTAATTTGAAATCACAATGAGTTTTTCTTTTAGAACACCTGTTTTATTTACAGTGTGGTGCACATATTCCTGTACATTGAAGTATTTCACATCAATTCACAAGTCGCTGATTTTATCAGTGAGTTATATTTAAACTTATGATCACGGATGAGCTCAAAGTGACAGTATGCAACGTACGTATTACCATGAAACTAGGCATGTTTACATTGAACTGTCTGAGCTCACTCTGCTGCAGCTGCTGTACACGCATGGCACGCCGCAGCACAGTTTAAGCGCACACCCGCGAAGCACCACAAGTGAACTTCTCCAATGGGACGCATCACTCTGCGGGCGCTTTATTATTTTTTTTAAATTTTTTTTCTTTTATTTTGGTCGAGGAACCCTCGTGGGTCGTACATTGTACATTTGAACGATCACAGACGACACTAGAACAATGTACCCGTGCCACAAGAAGGAGGAACCGCAGTTGACTTGTGGCATTGTGATTGACAGGTTCATGATTTCTTGTTGCGCTGCGAATGACGAGACGAGGACGATACAGGGACTACAGGACAGGTGGTGCGCAAACTCGCAACTCATTCGCAGCGCAACAAGAAACCATGAACCACCACCAACTAGCCCAATTCCTCGCTCTGCTAAATGTCAGTGACAGCCCTTACCATTGCCTTACAATGCACACAGTCAGGCCCGTAGCCAGGAATTTTTTTCGGGGGGAAGGTGGGGGGGGGGGGGGGGGGGGCACTTGTTGAAAGCCTTGAAAAACACCCATTTTCATTATATTTCCTCGGTAAAACACCCCTTTCCATCCGAATTTCGGGGGGAGGGGGGCTGCCCCCCCCCCCCTTCTGGCTACGGGCCTGCACACAGTTATAACACATTCGTATGCTTGCACGAAATTCACCACATGAAATAAAAGCAAGCTTCATTGCTACTGCGTCGGTAAAAAGAGCGTGTTCTCCAACATCTTATCAGCGATTGCTGAATGGTGCAATGTTATTTAAAAACAGGCTGTTAGCACAGCAGGGGCGTGGCCAGACTTTATGCAGGGACAGGGGGGGGGGGAGGGAGAGAGACAGAGAGAAAAGGGGGTCCGACCTTTCTGTATGTAAGTACATTTTTGCCAGTGCTTGCACACATGCGGGTCCAAATAAACATAGAAAGGGGCGGGGGGTGAGTCGAATACCGAACACCACACCCCTCCCCCCCCCCCCCCCCGCCCTTCCCTAGCCTCCTGGTTAAATCTATGATGCACAGGTAACGAAATTTTAACTCCAACTCGTCGAAACAATGCCCCGACGACGCTCTACTCGGAAAAAGAAAAATGTGAATCTCGAAGGCTACGAATTTGCCACCTGCTGACGTCAGCAGTAGCTGAAAAAAAAGAAAAAAAAAACACGCTTTAAAGCTCTACTAGCACAAACATGTTGTTAAACATAAAATATTACAATATGCCTTGGTTTTTTGTTTTGAAAGATTATTATAAAACGGCGCTGCTAAAGTCAATTCACTGGTATAGTGATAATAATCTCGGAGGCAATGAATTTCGGTTTCGGACTCGGGGCAACTGCGCATCACGATCATCATCAACAGGCGACCTTTGAATCCATGTTTGAATCTGTTGTTCACGTTTGTGCGCGCTTGTTGCATTCTAACGGTGGCGGATTGTTCTACGATTCACTTGCTTTGTTTTGGATGTGTACTTCGACGGCGTCCACGGTGACGTAGTTCACGCGTACAAAAGATGTAGTGCGTGTCACTGCAGTCTCCGAATCCGTGGTGGATCGGCAAGTACGGAACAACGACTACGGTGCGGCGCAGTGCGTCTCCTCTGTCAACGGCTTCCGTTGAAGCTAGCGCTCGCCGCAAGCTGAGTGATTCCGATCAAGCATTCAACGAAGTGTACGCTGGGAGCCGCGCGGAGAGCGCTTTTGGATTTGGTCCTATTGCTGAAAAGGTAAGCTTTCGTGCTTGCGAGCAACGAAGCGCTACAAGTGCATGCCTGCCAACTCTCCCGATTTGTCCGCGGGACTCCTGAATTTCGGCGAACTATGGTAGTACAGGCGCGGCGATCAATATCCCGAAATATAGCCTTCTCTACGTATACGTAAAGAAAATAACGATGACAAATGAGAGAGATTCTAAAATTTCTGAACCTTGTTCTATGGTGTTCCCCATGGTACCTTGCTGTCGTGCGAAAGAACGTACGTACTAAGATTAGGAAGGGCTACTCGCTGTCAGGTGAACACGGCAAACTATGACCCTTCATTCCACGCACCGTATAATTGCGTGTACCAGTACGATCGCTGACGTCTCAGAACTTTACTGGACATCATTACTAGCTTATGTAAGGTTACTGCATTCCTCAAAAGCAATAACGAAAAGCAGCCAAGCAACAGCATCCGCGTGCGCAGGGTTCTCCTCCAGTGGGGGGCGCCCCCCCCCCCCTACCTATCATGTCAATTTATGGGGCCGGCTTCGCCCCCCCCCCCCCCCCCCCCACTCCCTTTCACCTTTGAGGTCCCCAGATTGGCAGGTATTCAAGTGCGTTGCACGAGAATCCGGGTCCGAGCAAGTTGGTAAAGCGACATGCTGAAACTGATAAATGCACCAAGACAAGGTAAACGAGAACGAACTCACAGAGAGCTACTTCCTACTGATAGTTATTGCAAAACGAAGGCACCACATATGTGATTTTCTTCGCTCATCACATGGTAAAACGCATGCTTGAGAACACATGATATTGAAAAATTTTTCTTATGCATGTAGCCTTGCTTATTTCTCTAAAGATAAAAAATGTTAACATTCGCACAAATTCAGGGGCCATGAAGCAAAAATCTCTTGATATCATACAGGAATCGTTTTTGACCAAGCACACGAATACATAGTTTGCATTGACGTCACCATGGCCGCCATCTTAGGGCCCCCCAGCTGAACCATGACATCAAATTAGTGCCGGTGCCCCTTCCGTTCCTTTATGTTACCCCCCTTGGCGTGGCTCACGAACAGAGGAACGTGGGGAGAACACAAAAGAACGCGGGGACCGTCCTCCTCTGCACTGACGTTCTCTAATGAGATAAAAAGTCACGGTTGCCGCCATCTTAGAGACCCCAGTGCAGAGAACCTGTCTGTGACGTCACGTGAAAACTATGTATATGCTATCGAAGGCAAAATTGACTAAGTGGAGATGGTGACATGAAATTAATGTGGGTTTCAAAGTAGCAGCCAGCACAAATGAATAGGAATGAAGCAACAAGGAATGGGACCTGAAAACGGTGTGCGTCAAGAGGTAAAACCTAACTGAAAAAAAAGGGAGGTCGTCAGAAGATAACAACAAAAACCATTGGTTTTGCAAAAACGCAAACACTTTCTTCGAGAGCGACATTAGAGCGCTCGGTCAAAAAACATTTCCTGCATGATCGCAAGAGATCTTAGCTTTGTCATCCTGGTTCCGTGCAAATTTTAAGATTTACAATATTTAGCAAAATAAGCTAGACTAAAAAAAATTGCAAAAATTTTTTAGTGGCCTCTGTTCTGAGGCATGGGATGTTACCACATCATAGCAAAGAAAACTACACATATGGCGTGTTAATTTCACAGTACCAGTTGGAAGTACCACTCTCTGTGTTTGTTTTCGTTGTCCTTTTCTTGATGCACTTACCGTTTTGAGTACGTAAGTGTGTCTTTCAGGCCTCTCATCTGCTGCTGTGTTAATTGTGACACTTTTATTTGCTTCATTCATGTCGATATTGAGTTACCAACTCGCCCAGGCCACCACTTAATATATCGCCTTCCTCACTTGACTGTCTCCGACTTAGTGCGCGTCCTTGTTTTTGCAGTGCACGTGTCTTTTTGCTGGTAGCTTGCAGCCACATTTGCTAAGAGCATGGGCTGTCTCCTGTTTTCAGTTGCCATCTTTGTATTTGAATCGTTTAAGTAGTAGTGACATGATTTCGAGCCATCGCAAAACGGACATTTATCGTTTCCTTGGCATGCAGTGTTAACACTCCTCCACACCGGAGTCAGACACCACGTATCAAATATTTTACTTTGATTTTAAAATTTTTGTTGCCGAGAATCTGGAAGTCAGCCCCAACGCAAGGGACATTATCCTGAGTCAACACAGTTCCAGAACTCTTTGTCCTGCACATAGGTCAGCAAACTCACTCATGAGTAGACTCACTCAGACTGAGATCGAGCCGCGAGTCTGAGTTTGAGTGAGTCCGGGTGAGTAATATTTTGGTGAGTTTGAGTGCGAGCGAGTCCGGTTGAGAAAAAGTTTAGTGAGTCTGAGTCAAAGTGAGTCCGATTGAGAAAAATGTTGGTGAGTCTGAGTGAGCCCAAAGCTCAAAATGTATTTCTTGAGTGAGCTCTACTTTTTTGCTGATCTACAGCTGTACTTACGCAACTTAGCTTTACTATCAGCCTTACGTTGTGTCACGTTTATACTCGCACCGACTCACGCATACTTCAAAGCACCAGCGTTCATACGCCAGCTCAGTATTTATTGATCAGAGGCGTGAGTTTCGGAGGAGTAGGGGGGCGCCGTGACCTCTCCCCCCCCGCCCCCCCAAAACTCTTTCCCAGGAATTTTTGATTAAAATATCTCATGTGGGTTGCCTCTTTCTAAACAAAAGTCGTCACTGGATTGCAACCACTGAGTACAGCACCGATTACGCGAGATATTGGTGTTAAAGAGCATTTACACCAAGTTCGAAGAAGCTGATTGTACGCTATAGAACCCATGAGTCGGCTTACTAAGACTCAGATGGAGCCGTGAGTCTGAGTCGGAGTGAGTCCGGCGAGTGAGTCCCAAGGGCAAAACATTCCATGAGTGAGTCTGAGTGAGCTCCACATGTTTTGCTGAGCTGTGGTCCTGGATGCAGCCTCATTTGCAGAAATCAGTCGTGGTCACTGGACGACAATTCACTCATCATTGTTTACGTGAATCACGAGCAGATGAAAAGTCTGCCGCTAGTACGTCGTGATTTGCTGTCTGCCTGTGATTACACATCACTTAGAAGCTGCCCCCTTGAAGTTAAAACAAAAAAATGTTTTTTTTTTTAAGGTAGCGCTAATAAAAATATATTAAATTCATTCCCAGGTATCACAATACTCTTTTTAGGGTACTAGACACCAGTGTTCTTATTTAAAGCAACAATTCGAAAATATTTAAAATTCGTATCAGTACTCCTTTGATGCCTGTGCCTCGCAGCGTCATGGCATGATGTGTTCGTTTAGGAGTCATGTAGCTATCCTAAGAAATAATACGATGTACCTTCTTTGGTCAGCAATTTGTGCATTTTGTATGCCTCGTTAGGTCTATTTATATCCAAGTCATAGAGAATCAGGCTATACAAATATTGATCTCCTTGGGGAAGAGCTTCAACAGCCAGACTTACTTGCACTCAGCATCTTTTTGCATTTCTGCACCTTTGTGGTGTACCACATAGAATACAGTAGAATTGAATATTTCTAAATAGTTTGAAGTATGGTTTTGGCACTGTGTTTACATGGAGTCTTAGCCAAAGTGCACCAATATGTGCACACAAAAAACCTTCATTTACGGTGATACAGCACAGTTGATAATGCTGTATGCATAGTTTGCTGCTAAAGAACACGCACACGAAAGAGAAGATGAGGACGACACCATGGGCGTCTGTAGACGAAAGAAAGCAGACCTAACAGCACTCGTCTGTTTCACGTGTCTCGTCTGTGCATGTTTTATCATTGTAAATGTAAACAAGCTCACCCAACTAATAAGCTTTCCATGCATATATTCCTATTGTTAGCCTCTTCCACAATACTGTATTTTTCTTTCAAATGTCTAGCAATTTAGCGCTTATTCGAGAACATCTGTTTAACTTCCTTGTGAAACACTGTCTGTTACATGAAGGAAAGAAGTGTAAACTTAAGGGCTCGTTTGCTTTGTTGAACACAATATTAATTAGAACTAACAGACATTGATGCCAAGGAAATTACATCGAAAGGTAAAACAGCGCTTAGAAAACGGGGACAAGAAGGGACGACACACGATGCACTACTAACAAAAGTTTTTATTGCAGCAAGGCAATAAGTAGAAAAACCAGGCCTCCAGCGCATGCGCAGTCACCATCATCATAAAAAAGAAGAAAAATGAGTGATAATGCTCACAAGGTGAACTCGTCATGAATGAAATAAAGCACTAGCTATAAAATACACGTGAACTTTATGATGCTTCATCTAAAAAACTAATCTCTTTCTTGCTTAGTGCCAACGAAGCTGTGCTAACACATGTGTCGCCTTTACCGATGATTGCATGGGCTTCAAAAATGAGACGCGTGAACTCTTGGAGATAACAAGCGAGAATTTTGCAAGATGAAAGGTCCAGAGAACACCCGCACTCAGCGCAATGAAGGGCCATGTTTATTCCCTGCTTGTGGCTCAAACTCTTCGCGTATTCCCTCAGTCGAGTATTGATGCATCTCCCCGTTTGGCCGATGTACATTTGACCGCAGGACAGGAGAACCTCGTACACTACACCCACGGCGCACTTCACATACGGTCTCGCGTGCTTTGTGCTGCACGGAGCCTTCTTTGGTCCCTCACAGTTGACGCGCTTGCAAATCCTCTTGCAAATCATCTTTGCTAACATATTGAATAAGCCATGCTGTAGACTAAAATGTAAAAATGCTTGTGTGCGTAGATGTGCACAGTAATAAACCTCGAGTGGTGAAGTAGTACTAGAGCTTTCTATTATAGGGTACCTCATAATGAGATTCTGATTGTTCCCAATATTTTTAAATGTTTAGTTTAATGTTATGCATGTCTTGTATGCAGACTGTTGAAAGGACAGCGCACTACATCGTCTTCGATGGACTGGGTGCTGACGATGCAGTGCACTCTTCATCACATCCCGAAAACAGCTGTTTCGGGTTCACGACCTCACTCAAAGGGTTGCTGCAGTGGTGGAAGCTCCTCGAAGGGTGCTGCAAATACCTTGTACATTTCTAGAACATTCCTCTGATGCGAAAGTTTTCATCTCAAGCTATGTGACCTGCCTATTTATTTTCCCAAAACAAGCATCAGTTTGCCACAAGATCAACCGCGATACATGTAGAAAACTATACAGATGCATAATGTTAACAGCATTGCATGGTGAAGTGTAGACAGCCTACCTGTATGCAACTTAAGAGGGCGATTCACAAATAGTGTGTCATGAATGCAGCAGAAAGTTGTCTGTTCATTAAGCGCTCTATTTACCACAAAATCTATTGAAAGTGCCTCCTCTTGGGCACTGGTA
>JALIZH010028769.1:0-14408 GCA_030522465.1 Rhipicephalus appendiculatus | reverse complement strand
AATCGTACGAATGCATGGATGTGACAAATGAGCTTCCGTCGAAGACGTGATAGAAAACGAACACATTTTCCTCACCCGCACATCCATGTTCTGAGCAGGCTAGCGTGGAGCCAAAGAAAAATGAAGCACCTACATTTCCATGCATACGTGAAACACGGAGTTGAAGAGAGCTTCATTTTCATTTGCATGTTCAGCAGGACGGAGACGAAGTCCCGCATCTCTCACGGCAATCTAATTTTCGCGCTTCCGGAGTGCCGTGTCAAAAGAAGGTCCTGCAATCCTTACTACCAGCGCTAGGAATATATAGAGGAGGAAAAGAATAACTCGGGATTCGATGCACACTATCAAACAATGTACTGCTTGCGCATCAAGTAAGTTGTGCGCTGTGATGTGTGGAGTTTTTTCTTTTTTTTCTTGCGTTCGTTCAACTGAATCGCGTTGGTGTCAGAAGCAGGCAAAACTGCGTAGAGCATTTTCTTTTTCATTTTTTTTTCTCCGGCACTCCGTGTTTCAATTTCGTTTTGGCATTCGTTCATACGGGATGTGCGATGTATATGAATCACACGTTTGCGAATAGTGAGAAATATATTTGCAATAGCGACGCGGTTTGGTATGCCTGTTGGTGGTGTGTTACCGTTTACTGTCCCGTTTGCAGGCGGTATTTCTTCCCAAGAAAAATAGGTTTCTTATTCAGGGGTTTGGAATTTATCACAACAGCATCTTCGAAGTTGAAATTGCGCCACAAGTTGGATTACGATGTCCTGAGCAATATGTAGGCTATTATATGTATAACGCGCTAGTACACGCTACGTCTCTGCACGTGCACTTTTCTGCTTTGTGTTCTATGGTAACCAACGTACCGTTTTCATGCCTTCCAGTATAAGCATAGCTTTTTCTAACTGGGCTATTACTCATTTGATATTGTGCATTTCAGCTCTGTGATGAAGAAGCTATAGGTCGTCCAGCACAATCAACCAATGTAGCCCGAGAAGGGAGTTATGACTCTGGAACTGTTTGTAGATTTTTCTGACGTGACGTCACCTATCTTGAGTTTCTAATAAATGTCAAAAGTGGTTATGGGGAAGTCATATCAACAAGCTTTCACCGAAGACATACTTCAAAACCGATATATAGAAGCCTGCCAACCTAGGCATACATGGACGGACGGACGCCGAGACAGACGTGCAGGCTATACGCAGACGGGGCGCAAGCCAAGCTTTTGCCGGACTCAGGCTTGGCAGCGGCCAGCCTCAGGACAGGCTAATGTCGGGCACTGGACGGGTTCGCACATTTTCAGGCACAGTTAAGGCGCAGGTGGGCGCAAGTTGAGCGCAGGACAGGCGCAAAACGGTAGCAGGCGCAGGGCTGTAGCAGGATGGCACAGGCCAGGCGCGGTGCAGATGCAGATCGGGTGCAGGAAAGGCGCAGGCCAGGCACAGAACGGGAGCAGGCGCAGGGCTGTAATAGGGATGGCGCTGGTCAAGCGCACGTCGGGTGCAAGTCGGGCATAGGCCAGGCGCAGAACAGGAGTAGTCGCTGGGCTGTAGCAGGGATGGCCGCGCAGGCCTAGCGCAGGCCAGACGCAGGCCGGGCCCAGGTCAAGCGCAGGACAGGTGCAGGGCTGTAGCAGGAATGGCGCAAGCCAGGCGTAGAACGAGAGTAGGTGCAGGGCTGTATATAGCATTTATGGCGCAGAACAGGTGCAGGTCTGGCACAGACGCAGGACTGTAGCAGGGATGGCGCAAGCCAGGCGCAGAACGAGAGTAGGTTCAGGGCTGTAGCATTGAAGGTGCAGGCCAGGCGCAGGACGTGCGTAAAACGGGAGCAGGCGCAGGGCCGTAGCAGGGATGACGCAGGCCACGTGTGCAGATTGGGCGCGGGCGCAGGCGCAGGGCTGAGTCAGGGATGGCACGGATCGGGCGCAGGTCGGGAGCTGAACTAACGAAGCACAAGCGTTGTCGCACAACGGGAGCAGGTGAAGGGCTGTAGAAGGCATGGCGCAGGTCGGGCGCAGGCGCAGGGCTGGAACAGAATGGCACAGAACGGAAGCATGCGCAGAACTGGAGCAGGTGCAGGGCTGTCGCATAACTCGGCAGAGCGGGGAGCAGCTCAGGCGCAGGAAGGGCACAGGCCAGGCGCAGAACGGGAGTAGGCGAAGGGCTGGACAAACCAGGTGGAGAACGGGAGCAGGCAGAGCACAGGCAAGTGCAGTTCGGGTGCAGGCATGTTGTGCACAAAAAAGTAGCGTAGTAAATGGCTTTGATCTTTCTTATGCCTTCCTGATGCTTTTTTTTGTTACAGATGAAACTTGTAACCGGCATATAGAGCATCGGCGTAGCCAGGGGGGCGGGTGGGGAGGGTTCAACCACCTTTTATGTATGTTCGTGCGTGCGTTTGTATGTGAGCATCTATATATCTAAATTAAATATTTTCGGGAGGAGGCTTTCAACCCCCTCCCCGCCTGTCTACGCCAGTGTTCTATATGTTACAAGTCTCGACTACTAAGCTCTTGCGTTTTTCAGTGTCTTTAAGGTCTGTCCCGTTGCGTCCTACATACATTTTGTAGCAAAACACCAGCCTTGCTAAACCAGTGCCGTATTGTGTACTTCGATTACCGGAAAGCTGGTACTTGCCCCCTTGAACGAGCGGGCTGAATGCGAATAAACGATGGAATTTTTTTTTAGCTTTTCTCCTTCGCGTTCCTTGTTTTCGTAACGACCACCGAGTAGGACGGTGCAAGGACATCGATTCCCGCGCCGCATTTTCGCCGAAGAAGGCTTTAACGATCGTCGATCGCGGAGGCGACGCGCTGGCTGCGCCCGGAACGTCAGTGATGGAAGACCTGCTTTGTGAGCCTCCGCGGTTGTCTTTGCAGCCGCATGCCACCGGGGTGGAATAATTTGTCTTCCACAGCGGTGCGTGAAGCCTGGCGCGAAGCGAATAGGCTAATATGTGCACGCGAACTGGGGCGTAACGGACGAGCTGAGGGTGCAAGCTAGAGGATGGGCGAGTAAGAAAAGTGAGAATAATTGACAGTGATGAATGAGAGCGTGAATGAGCGAGTGAACGAGAGAAGTATTTAGTGAGAGAGTGAGTGCGGATAAACAAACAGGAAGAAAAATAAACGGAAGTCAAGACTGCAGGGATAACTGAGCTTTACTTGGTCTCCATTGTGGTACTAATAATATCTGGGGTTTAACGTCCCAAAACCACGATATGATTGTGAGGCACGCCGTAGTGGAGGGCTCCTGAAATTTCGACCATCTGGTGTTCTTTAACGTGCAGTGACATCACACAATACACGGGCCTCTACCATTTCATCTCCATCGAAATGCGACCGCGGCGGCCCGCGACATTCGGGTCAGCACCCGTTCGGGTACTGTGCAGTGAAGACAAAACATGAAAAGGAGAAAGAAAGAGGAAATGCTAGTTAGCAGTGGCATAGACAAAGTCCAACAGGATGTTGAATGAGCGCAGTAGCCCTGTTTATACGTTTGATGTCCCGTCCCGGGTCTGTTTTGCAGGAAATGCAGCTAAACAAAAGAGGATAAAATCTGTAGCGTGAGTAGAAAATTGAGTGACGCAGCAGCTGTGAGCCTGCTCGTGAGTGAATGGAGCATTGTGTCATTTAGTGAGCGTGAGCGAGAAGGGCCAATTTTGTTAGTTATGTCTCTATGTTCATAGAAAGTGGAATTTCTGCTGTTTTCAGTATCTTTTAAAGATAAAATGAAAGGCTTACACCGATTCCTGTAATAATGTAGAGCAACTGTAAATTACTACTTTTAAAACTGATTTTTCGAGTTGCTAATATGTTGAGTTTTACCTCGTCTTTATTGAGCCAACACGGCCTTACCTTTGATGGAACAATGTGACTTTACTAAGAAGCAAAATTAAGCTGTAGGGGGATACTTTTCAGCACCGGCTACGCAATGTGTTTTTCTTGTTTTTATTCTGTATTGTCAATTTTCATGTACCCAGGGTGCAACCGATGCATCGTAGGCAATACTGAAAGCCTGCCAGCCGTGTTATTTTCGTTGAGGCCTTTTGAAACGTTAGACCTCCACATGATCTTTTGGGCGAGCTTCAGGCCGAATGACATTGCGACTTTTTGAGAAGAGCCTCTCCCTATCTGTGCTCTGCTTTTTGTAGACACCATGGCCACAGATTCTGCTAAGCTGCGGACCGAAGTTATCATATCTCTTACCAGTGATAGTTACGGTTGGAGGTAGTTACGAAAATAACGCTACAGACCACTCATTGTCTCTGGTTGATGACCTCGCCGGGACTCGGACTTTGCTGACCTTGTCTTTAAAAAAGGCGTAATAGAAATAAAATATCAAAATATTTTAAAAAGAAGAAGGGAGGAGAGTGACTGAAATACATTTGTTACATATAACATATGCCTTTTGGCATTTGTTGTCCTCTTCGCATGGAAGCATGGTAGAATGCCTTTTACTGGTGGTTGACTATGTTATATTTAAAGGGGAAAGTTGTGCTTGTTGGTACTTCGAATACGCCATTTTTTTCAGCGCATGAAGGAAGAACTTAAACATGAAGTAGAGAAGAAATAAAAAGGAAGCATCTCCACGAAGTCAATCATGACAAGTGGGCGAAGATCTGAGTATTGTATGGGTGAATAACCATGCATTGCCCGAGCGTGACATAAAGACATAAAGTGACATAAAGAGTCGACGATAACACTAGGTCCTATGGTCCATGATGTCGACGTTGAAGTCGCCGACTAGTATAAAGGGTTCGTGCTTGTAGGCGTTTTATATTGTTCTGTCACAATTATGATTGATGTTCGTCAATTGTAAACCTTTTTTTTTATTCACATGCACACATATGTTTCGACTATACCAACGATTTTCTATATATCATGACAGCGGACAGTGAGAATCGACGACAAAGATAGGTCCTAAGGTCCATAATGTGTACGTTGAAGTCACCGACTAGTGTAAAAGGTTTGTGCTTTTAGGTGTTTTATATTCTTCTGTCATAATTTTGATTGATATTAGTCTATCGTTAAACATTTCTTTATGTCTCATATATGTTTCGACTAGTTGTGAGGACGGACACAGTGGACGGACACGCCTCGCCTTTAAGGTGATTCGCCCCTAAGAATGACAGGGCAGTGAGAACTGTATATGCAACCGCTCTCGCCAGAACACCGTGCCTAGCAACATATTGTTGCTTATGTCTGTGCTAGGTAACTTAACGAATGAATTTAATGATATTCTAATGGATTCCCTTCCGCGACGCAGCTGTTCATGTGCCAGTCTTGGGTCAGCTAGGTATTACAGAAGAAAGTAACTGCGCATTGTAGCCTGGCAACAACAGGTGACCTTATAGTGTGCAGTCTCCTGTTTCATGTCGTCTATTGTAGATCGTTTTCAAGTTACAAAGATGACAGTGTAAACACTCTTCTCATTAAACAAATGTCATTTATTGATGCCGCTCACGTCTTGGGGCTTTAGGCTGAGCTTCAAATGACTCCCTTTGGAGGGTCTTGGACGCTGCTTCTCCCTCCGGAAATAACGCCAAGAATGGTAATTATCACTACACAGCAGTGTTAACTAAGTAAGAACAGTTTACCATGGCATGGCCGTGAAGACGTTGACGACTCAGTCATAATGTTACACGTGCGGACGATTCGGGTGCTGTGCTGAGCTGCGCCTGATAAGACATCTACATCAAGTCTTGCTTTTGCCAATTTCTGCGTACAAATATTAATAATAATGGCTGTCAACTCTGCTGAAAAATTCTACGCTGTTTCATGCGTACCTTCACAGATGCTATACGGCACCTGAGCGAATAAAGGAAGTCTATCGGCAGAGAGAGAGAGAGAGACGAAGGGGAAAGGCAGGGAGATTAAGGAAGCTTGACTCGTTTGGCTACCCTACCCGGGGGGTGGGGGAAAGGGTGAATAATAGATAAGATGGAGAAGATAGAACAACAGAAAGAAAAAAGGAAGAAACTAACATTTAGTTAGAACACTCAGAACGCGGACTCGCGCTGGTAGTTCACACACGCTTGCGAAGTCTGGTCGCCTTCTGGTAGCTCAGTAGTTCTTTCGTGGCCTTGTGCATACAGGTAACCGCGGGCCACGGTCGCAGGATCTTCCTTTCTGATAGCGGTCTATCGGCAGAAGATACGCTGTTGCCTCGGCTGTTTGCAAGTTTACTTTCTTGCTCACTTCAACTTCAGAAATGATTCAACCAGTTATAACCCACTGCTTTAATGTATACGACCACGGTCAGACTACAGCGCACAAACTTCGCATATACACGAGCCCTGGAAAAAAAAAATGTCTTTCTGGCGTAAAAAGATGGAGCGCTACCGAAAGTTTCTGCTTACACTCGACGCCTAAGAACGCTGGCTCGAGATGCGAGTTTGATGAACACAGCTAGCTGGGAGTGCTCAGCGCAAACTAAACAAAAGAAATAAATATAGAGAAAATCTTAGAAAACTGCTGGAATCGAGCGGCCTGCAAGCTGGCGCGCCTTAATCTGGTCCCTTCAAGCGTCCTAGGGGAAAAAAGAAGAAGAAAAAAGAACGAAGAGAAAGAGGCCAACATGCGTAGGTCTCGGGTGGGTGATGCATTTTCAGAGAAACGGCACTCGTCTCACCGAGCAGCAATCGGGAACATCGATGGGATAGGCGCGATGCGCACGAGGCCAGTAATGCCGCCGATCAGTGGATATGTTTACGCAGAGAAGAGCCGGCTCGTGATGGAGGATGGGGGGAGGGTAGCGACATAACGCTTGCGTAACCGAGGGCTTGAAAGGGAAGAAAGAGAGAGAAAGAGCGTAAGAGTTGACGCATAAGGGAGAGTCAGAGGGATCTTGAGAAAGACGGAAAGAAAGTGAGACATAAAGCATAAAAAGGGGAGAGAGTGTCAGGGAGGGAGTGAGTGTGAGAAAGGGATGGACAGATAGAGTATGAGAGCGAAAGAAAGAGAAAGAGAGAACGTAAGAGTTGGGATGTAAGACAGAGGGAGAGGGCGAGCGTTAGAATGAGAAAGTGAGACATAGACCATAAATGAGAGAGAACGTGAGGGAGAGAGCAAGCGTGAGAAAGAGATAGACAGATAGAGCGTGAGAGCGTAAGAGAAATAGAAAGCACTGAGGCAACAGCGGGGAAAAATTATAACATAAACGCGAGGCACTATGTGGTGGAACGAAGATTGCTGTTTGGCTCGATACGAAGAGAAGAAAAATTGCGAAGGGGGGCAGGAACATGGAGCCTGATCTATGCTTCTCTTGGACCGTGGCATTTTTATGTCCTCTTTTTTGGTTTTCAACCTTCTTGCCTGTTTTTCCCCTCACGTGGTAGCATTGTTATGAGCCTCCGGCCGCTGTATTGATTCTGCCTTGTTTACTGCCGCTATTTGACTTGTCGCTTTTAACTCCGCGCTGGATGTGTATCTTATTTTGCGCGCCTCGGGTTGTGGGGCGGAGAAGAATCGATTTCCCGGGATGAACTCGTACTGCTTTGCGACTGAGTTTTGCGCGCGCTTGGAATGGAAAGAGAGCAAGCTCACAGAGAACTCCGAAAAGTTTTTTTTTTGTTTTCCTTCCCCAGGTGGCTCTTAATTCTGGCGCATTTTCCTCGCGTTGCATTGCGTTGCTTCGCGTGAGAGATCTGCGGATTACATACAGAAACATCACTATGCCGTTCCACCGCGTATGTTTTGAGCTCTGATTACTGGAGGAAAACATACGGTAAAGTAGGTTCGATCCAAGGAATGTTCGAGCTTACTGCGTAGACAGCAGATAAGTCGACCATATAAGATGAGAAAACAGATAAGACGATCTACGCGTTAGTGTCGCGTTTCCGACGATGGCATACAAGACTTTATTGATAATAAGTTGTAAAGTAATAATAATCTGTGGGGTTTTACGTGCCAACTGATTATGAGGCACGCCGTAGTGAAGGGCTTCGAATGTATTAGTACACTGCACTTATGCATTCGGATAACCTTACTCGAAAGCGAAAGCCACATTCTTTTAGGGGCGAAGCTCCTCAGGACCTAGCCTCGTTTTCCGTTGTGGTCACGGCATAGAACCGTTGCTATGGTAGAAACATATGTGGGTCACAAAAAAGGTTTTACAATAGACTTCATCGTAGACATAGGTTAATTATGAGGTAAGAGATCACTGTTCCCGGCAAAAATAACCTGTCGAGAAGAGTATCGATGAGTTGATTTCTACTAAAATGTGCCTAGGTGTTGAGGCTTCTCAAGGAAACCTGTAACACAAAGTTGCACGTCAGGCACTATATGTCCCAACAAATTACACACATTAAAATGGTATCTTGCCACCGGTAAGATGGCGGGTTGTAGAATTCACTTTCGAGGCATATCCTCCACTCCAGCAATTTTCTAAATCCTCCTTGAATTGCCTAAGACGACTGGAAGGCGAAATAAATTCACATTTCTATATACATTTTAGGTCACTAAATTTACATTATATGGGGCAACGCTCGGGTAACGTACGGTTACTCACCGATACGATACCCAGAACTTCGGCCACTCGTCATGATTCACTTCGTGGAGATGCGTGGATTTTTCTTCTCAGCCGATTGGATTTTCCCGCCCCCGAAAGCTTTCTGCACCTAACTTGGTTTTGCACTGCGAAGGGGGCCGTGCAGTACCAAGTTGCACTGCGTTTGCACTCCGGGATCGGAGGCATGCAAGCTTGCTGCACCGTGCGTGGTCTTGAAGTGCCTCCGTGATCGTGCCACCTTTGACTAAGCGGCGATATCGTGTGTCGACGTCATCATATGACGCCAAGTTGTGTGACGTCACAAATTTCCGCCATCTGCGACGTCGTCACATGATGTTCTTTTTTTTTTGCATCACTAGTGTCGAAGGCGTCGGCCACTTATCGCGTTTGATGAGGCAGATAAGGCTTTCATAGGGCTCTTTCTTTCGGAAGATTTATATCGAAAATCCTCGCCCACATTGTGCAGGCGACGATCTACACAGCAACCGCGAAAGCCGAGCATTAGGTCAGGAGGCAAGGAACCTTGTTCTACCCCGCTTAAAGGTGTTAAATCAATAACCGGAAGAGCTCGACCACCTTTTTCACCAGGGTCACAGCAGCTGCAGCTAAGACTCCCAGCTACGAAGCCCACAGGGGAAAGTTTGTGCACGATACTCGACGTTAACAAAAAGAAAAAAAAAGCGGTCATTTAGCTCCGGGCTTTGGAGCGCATAGAATTTTCGAGGGAAAAGAAGCGTGCGAGGGAGGCCGATCTTCAAGATGCTACCGAAGGAAGCGGTGGCGGGGTTTAATGGGCGAAGGCTTAACTGGCGCCTGCCCAGTTTGGTTCTCGAGACACTGCGGCTGACGCGCGCTTTTAGTCACATCTACACGCGAAGCTTACCGGAGGGGGAAACCCGCACGATCTGCAAGGTCAGGACGTGCTCCAATGCCGTGGATGTCGTTTCGCCGTTGCTATTACGATACACTGTGGGGGGGATAATAGACGGGTCTGGCAACACTTGAGTGGAGTATGCATCATCAACAACCTTGCTCGTTTCTTTCTTGCTTTCTTTTTGTTGTTTTTTTTCAAATGTCATGCGCTGCACTGTTGCACATGCTCACAAATAAAATAAAAGAGAAAACTAAAAGGTGACAACGTCGCGTAAGTTACTGAATCTACATTTGGACTATAAAAAATAGAGAGTTTCAACCGGATAAGCCAGGTAACGGAAACAAGCGACAGCATAGCTTCACTACATGGTCGATGAGTGACGGGGGACATTGTAGGAGTACCCGACACAAGTCCCTATTTCTCGCTTCGTAAATTGAGATTATTTGACACATGACACCGGACGCTCGCGTCTTTGTTCGATTACATTAGATCAACTGTATATCTTTCTCTATGGTAGCTACCGTTGGGAGCGTAATGTACGTAGATCGTATAAATATTCAGCGATAAAGTTAGTATGGCCAGTATGTTCGAACAGGCTAGACTCAATGGCGAAATGAAGATATAAAGTTGTATTGCAATATTACTTTTTTTTTGGTTTTTCTGGACTTCTGAGGCACCTCACTCTTCTTTCCTCTCT
The DNA here is from genome assembly GCA_030522465.1 of Rhipicephalus appendiculatus. Taxonomy (NCBI): domain Eukaryota; kingdom Metazoa; phylum Arthropoda; class Arachnida; order Ixodida; family Ixodidae; genus Rhipicephalus; species Rhipicephalus appendiculatus. Next base: position 4,330 of record JALIZH010028769.1, on the reverse strand, counting down.
TACAGGGTATCACATAAGTGTGCAATTATTTGGTGCACTTGAAATAAACATTGTCTCTCTCTTTCTCTAATATGATGTATTCAAAACATTTCTATGAAGCGTGAATTTTATGCGCGAAGGATGTGAAAAGGCACGCTTTTGAGCATTTTTATATGTTATCTACATTTAGTGTAGTTAATAGTATTTTGCCATAAAGCAGCCATACAGGACACCACTCGCTTCACCTAAAGAAGACCTCGGCTGAACATGAACAAGAATTTGTTCGTTTTCGAGGTGCGTTTAAACGTGATTCATTCCTCGCGCATTCTTCGAACCAATTGCTTGCGTCTGCAAAGAAAAATGTCTGCAAGTACAATCCGTGAAAGGTCACTGCTATCACAGACCATTACTATAGCTCGTCCATTCTCAAGGTTGAGGGTTCTCGAAGAGCGAGCCGTTATCATTGGTACCATCAATATCGCCGTCGAAGTGGGGCAAGTTTAAGACAGGACCGAAAATGGGAGCCTCCGGATACGATGGCTCCGATTTCTGGGTGAGCACTCGCGCGATGCGTTGTAAAAGAACGATCGACCGACGCCTCTTCCGTGTCGCTGCGGCTACGTGTCAGGGCCACGGTGAAAAGGTGCGGTTCCTCAAGAACGGCATCCTCTTAAGCGATAACTTTCTGGATAAGTGTCGCCCCCCATATATCTGTCATATCCTTCGCTAGATCTTGTTTTCATGACAGACAGACAGACAGACAGACAGACAGACAGACAGACAGACAGACAGACAGACAGACAGACAGACAGACAGACAGACAGACAGACAGACGTACAGCGTAACATTTCACAAAGGTCCTAAGAATGCCTATCGCACGATAAGGCATTCTTATGACCTTTGGAAGTGTTGTAGCGTGAACTAGATATAAGATCACAGCATCAGGCAGCCTATGTAACAACTTAGTATTTGTGCGAAGCATTACTGCGCAGCTGTGCTGTTAACATGCAGTTGTCTGTCGTTGGGGAACCGGTCAGGAGAAAACATTTCGCTCGTGTAGACACGTGATGTCAATTCGAATTCAGACATTTTTTTCTGGGGTTTAACGTCCCAAAACCACCGCGCTCAGATATTGAAGTTGGCGCTAGCCCCTAGCTTCGGCATTAGTAGAGGACTGCGTAGCTTTGTTTGGCTGTTCTTCCCCACACCATTTCTTTAGGAGTAGTAGATGAGGCCAATCGTAAATGTTACTTTAGTACGCTGTTCCGCTAGAAAGCTTTGGTTAGAAGTACGTTCTTTGCCGTAATGGCACACACGCTCCTCAAGCTACGTTCCAAGTGTTTTATGCCGTGACCAAGCACCATTAGGCGGTAACCTGTGGATGGAGGCGAGGCGAATGTGGCTTAAGAAATGGCCTGTATGTTTTGCTTGCCGTAGCCATTTCCCGGTATAACATGCTTGAGATAAGGGTATGGTATATGTAGTGGAACCGAGGAAGATAGCTGTAAAGCCCATAGACGATAAGCGTGATATCTCGTGCAGTTTGCTGCAGAACTCTGGGATATTTGCGGCGATGCTTTCATTACGTTTGTCCTAAAGAAAAGCATGTCTTGGAAGAGGTGGTCGCATTAACTTTTTTTGAAAGTGGAGCTCTCGTAGTGTTCGCTGAAGGGTCACACAGTGTTTTCAGTTGTTGAAATTGATTTCGTCAGGGATGTAGGTTGGTGGTAGTTTTTTTATTTTTTGGGACGAGATTGCTGTAATAAATGTTCAATAGGCATGTAGAAAGAGTCGTCAATGTCTTATCAGACTCAACAGTGCAGCTAAAGATATGAACTCAACAACAGTCGTTTATTACCATTTTCTCCTAATCTTGGCTGCACTATCAAGGGCCCCATTGCTCCTTCTAGTAAGATGCTGTCTCCTTATATTTCGTCCCATTACACAATACTACACTGATAGTTGCATTGCCCTCAGAATGCTTTTGTTTCTGGCGTCTTGACCAGAGAAGTTTTTTAAGGCGGCAATAGACTTAACGTCGAAGCAGAGTTGAATCATGGACCACGTTGAATTGTTCCCGAGAATAATATACTGGGGTTGCGTCGCATATTCCATAATTTCTGCAGCTAACGTTGATTGGGGTATGGCGAAACAGAACTTTAGTTACCAGCAGTGCATACGCAGTAGGCAAGACTAGACATCGATATTGAATTTCTCGCGATTTAACTTATCAAAACAACGATTTGATTGGTAGGCACGTAGTAGTTAGGGACTGTGTATACATTTCGACCCCCTGGCTTTCTTTAACATGCACCTAAATCTAAGTGTGTGGTTGTTCTCGCAGTTCGCCTCCATCAAAGAGCGGCCGCTTTGGCCGTCAAAAAAGCTCAACGATTGAAGGCGGAGAAAGGCCAGTGACATAATACATAAAACGCGACGCTTGTGTTTCTACTAGTTATGCCAGCGTACCGTCTATGGCAGCAACTATCCTGACATTGGCAGCCTTCGTGCATTGCACTCTGAATGAAATTATGCCGTGTCGTAAGTGTCAAAAAGGGCAGCAGGGAACAGGGGAACTTCAAGGAAGCAACGCCAAGCGAATGCCGTTGAGAACTGCCAGGTATGAAAAAACAAGCATATATATAGGTGATGTACAACGTAACAAGAAACATGGATGATCCCTCTGTCATAGGAATTGGTATAACACGAAAGTGAAACGCAAGCTTGCGGTGGAAGCACAAGACGTACTAAGCGCGCTCATCACGAAAAAAAATTGCAGGCCACTTTGTAAATTCTAAAGTGTGTTCGGCGAACGCCTGTGCCCATTGAGACGGGGTCGGTCAGGATGGAACGCGATGCGCGCGTCTCCCTTCTTGCATGATTGGACACGCTGCGCACTGCGACGCTACGCAAGAAAAGCGCGAGCGCTGTAGAGTCCGACGCAAGGCACGACTGACGCCCGTTGGTGCGCCCCGGTGGCCACCTGGCACAGTGCCAGACGGAGGGACGGACGGGCGGATGGACGGATGGACGGACGGACGGACGTGAGCATGAGATATTAATGGATTTCGCCTTATTAAGCGCACGCGCACGAGCGACCACGCCCTGAGAGACGCGCGCGCATAGCAACGCGTGAGGTGACGACCTTTAGAGCGCGCCCTCCGCTCCATCTCGCTAGTGATAACAAGAGCACGCGGAAGCCTCCAATCTCTGAGTACCGCCAATGGTAAATTGTATATATAAACAGCTCGCCAATAGTGTGCTGAAGAACGTGCGCTGTGTGGCCAAGTCGATTCGCTCCGCGCGCTGCGCAGCTAGGGGTCGTAGGTTCGACTCCCGGCCTCGGAACTTTTATTCTAGTTTTTTTCTTTGCCATCTGTTAGTATATACTTTACAACGTCATATCCGTGACAGAAATACGTCAGTGGAGCCGTGGTGGACCCGGGCATAAAACACTTTCGTGTTAAAAACGAGGTGCTAAACTAGGCATGGCGGTGGAGACTAGAGTAAGCTCTCGCCATTCGTCTCTGACGTTATCGACAATTATGCTTTAATGGTCCCTGTACAAGCCACGAAAGTTTGGCTGTTTTTGTGCAAAGAAATAACGAAAGAAGGGATCTAGGGGTGCTCTCCCCTTGACCCATTCCCTGGTTATTTCTTTGCGTAAAAACAGCCATGCTTTTGTGGCTTGTACATGAACATGAACCGACTAGCCCAGCATGATGCACTTCTGTGTTAATGATACCTAATGGCAATACGAATGAACAAGCTAGAACCACACCTTATTTCAGCGTGAGCGAGCTTGCGCTGCGAAACAGATACGGGCACGGAATGATAGATATGCATATAGGCATAATGTCACGTGGTTATAATAATGAGATAACTTTGAGAGTTTTAAGTTCTAAAACCACGATATGAGTATGAGGGACGCCTTAACGAAGGGCTTCGAAAAAAGTTTTGACCACCTAAGGTTTTTTTTTTTATATATAACGTGCACACAAATCTAAATAAACGAGCCTCTAGCATTTCGCTTGCATCGAAATGCTGCCACAGTGGCCGCAATTCTACCCCGCGACCTTCGTGTCAGAAGTCAAGCACTAGACCTACACGGCACGTGCCGCGGGGTTGCTACCAGCCGTATCGTAAATAGTAGCGAGAGGCTGGCCTGCTGGCGCCTTTCGATCGCGCAGTGCTCCTGTATGCCTGTATGCCATAACCTTTCGCCGACTTTCGCCTAAATGTCCATGGGTAATTCTGGATTCCACCACAGTGCATGTTTTTTTTTGTTTTTTTTTTTGTTAGTGACGTGCAGCGTATATCCCACTTTGAGATCCATCGCCTTGAACTGGTC